>WAAE01014998.1:419323-533531 GCA_013400495.1 Nicator chloris
GGTGATGATTCCTTAATTCATTTTTAGATGTGGGTTCGGGTGGAGGCTGACGAGCTTATCCTTATCTGATGATTACGATCGCGCGTTAAGCACGGTCGTCAGCCACGATCTCCTCCCGAAACTCGTGAGGTTCCATTGTTTCTTCAAGTGTAAATGTTGTGACTGTGCGAGGTTTCCAGGCTCCCCACTGAAACCAGACTTCCCGTAAAAGGCTCAGACAAAACTATGATCTTAGAAAATATTAGTTATATACAATGAAAAAGAGGTCCGGCATGAATTAATATTCACACTTATAACATGTGATATTAAAGAAACTCATGTCTTATATCTGTAATGTATGATTTGTCCCAGTAAAACTTGTAACTTGTATCAGTAAGTTAAGGTGTCTTGGGGTTTGCAAAACCCTAGCTGCCACAAAGAAGGGGGTTAATTTGCAATTGAACTGAAGGGTAAGGATCCTCGGTGCCTGAAGATAAGGAGCAGTCCCCGAGAACATTGCATCTGAATACAAGCTTCCCGAAAACGAAATCAAGATTCATCACTGCTTGGGAGAAGCTTTTAGACAAACCAGCAGCAAGAAGTTATGAACATGAATATTTGAACATAACAACGGAAACAAAGACTGTGCCACCTCCAGTACAGCCAGAGGGGAAATGAAAAGTATAAAAACTAGTCCTGAGAAGCAGAACTGTGTGAACAGAGGGGAATACAGTGCGATAGAGGCTGTATTCTGGTTCATCTTGTGCCCACCCCGGGCTCGGCACTGTTTTCTTTTGTTTGTGGCTTTCCAAAAATTATTTTGTCAATTTTTTTTTTTAATAAATTCTTTCTGTATAAATTAATTCGGCTAATTCATTTATGACACCATGAACAGACACATCATTGTCTCCTGCATCAACCTTTTAAATTTTATTAAAACACAACCTCATATCTTTATTAATAAAATCCACTAAAGTAGCAGCAGCAGGTTCTATGCTAAGCCACTCCCTGCACTGCCCTTTTTGGCCATCTTCTTCTAAGACATANCATGAACAGACACATCATTGTCTCCTGCATCAACCTTTTAAATTTTATTAAAACACAACCTCATATCTTTATTAATAAAATCCACTAAAGTAGCAGCAGCAGGTTCTATGCTAAGCCACTCCCTGCACTGCCCTTTTTGGCCATCTTCTTCTAAGACATAAGGAAATCTAGTAAAACTTTCTAAGCAGATGATGTTGTGTACAAAATATTAATGCTGCTTATCCCTAAATTGATATTTCTTTGAAGACTTCTAATAAAGCCCAGTTCCTCCAGAGCCTTAACCATGACAAACGTCAATAAATGTTATGAGTCCCTGAGGCTGAATTTTAAAAGAGCATTAAAGATTAAAGAATGCACAGGTCAATTACTGAAACAAGCAAATGACTTTAGGAGTAATTACATATAATTTTGCCTTGTTTATTTTGCATTAGTTATAAGTGTCCATAATCCTGTGTCCCCCCCCAGGGTCTCTTATGATTTGGGTTGAAAAATTCCTTCATCTCTTTTTTGATTTTAAGCGCAGTTGCTGGACCAAAAAGTGGTTTTAAAATGATTTTTTTGGTGCCATATATATATTATACACACACACACACACACACATCCCCTCGGGTATCTCATCCATCCAGCACACATGTTCCTGCCTGTCCCAAGGCCCCTGGAGCCGTGTCCCCATGTCCCTGCTGGCACAGCCCATTTGGCTGGAGTAGACCAAGCAGTTTTCCTTTTCAATACCTGCTTAAATGGCTGTCTTAGGGTGACTTTATGATGCTTGTATCCCCAAATTGTCTGCCCTGTTTGTGTTAGATATTATGTTCTGTACTTTTAAAGCTAGAGCAAAGAGAGAAAGAGCGCGCAGTTTGTTTGGAGAAATTATTCTGACTCCTCCATATTTTTTTTTTTTCCCCTTGCTCGGACAGTGCTGTCTTTAGACAGACAGACAGAGTTTTTTTCCTTCTCCTTTTTCCTTTTTAATTAGATTTTAGCTAATTAAAGCAAGAAGGTTCTTAGACGGTGTCTTTGCCTTTTCATTAGGACTGAGTCTGCCCAGACCATAGAGACACCTGCAGCCCACCAGGGCCTGGCCCCCCCTGAGAGAGACTGAAGGAGAGCTGAGCACACCCATGGCAAGGACACTTTCATTCTGTTCATACCTTTTAGAGCAGCGAGAGGTTTTATTGTTTCATATTATCCAATTGTTAATACTTGTGAGTTTTTGTTTGTTAAATAAATAGTTTTTTCCACTTTTCTCAGAAGAATTTTATTCCCGAACCAACTGAGAAGAAAGAGCTGCTTTGAGCTTGCTTCCCAGAAAATCCTATTTAGAAGTTTCCTCCCAAATTTACCCTAAACCAAGACAACGGCTAAAGATACGAAGTAGTGTTTTATAATCTGGATTATTCATCCGTCAAGCACTGGCACCTCCATGCAAAATGAGTTTGATGAGGGAAGGCTCAGAGCCTGAGCTGCTGCCCCACCCCTGGGTGCCCCAGCTGCTCCCTCCCCTCCCAGCTCTGTGCACACACATCACACTGAGTATTAACATTCACTGAAGTTTTAGTGCACTGGGGCCCCGTGGAAAACCTTCACCTGCCCATTCTCTAGGAGTTGCCATCATCTCCATTAAACCTTGCCCAGGTACCAGCTGCTGGCCAACCCAAGGCTCCCCCAAACCCCAGAGCAGGGCAGGATGGGCCCTGGGGAGCCCAGGGGTGCTGGGAGGGGACCAGCAGGGGATAAGAAGTGCTTGAGTAGGGCTTTCACCCATTTTCATTTCTTCTGTGCTCTCAGATGGCACCAGATTAGCAAAGGATTTACATAGCCCTTATGAAGTACATTTGATGTTCGGGGCAGAGTCAGCATCTCTCATGTGGCTGTTCTGCCTCTAATGTCATTTTATAGTGTGGCTGCCCATAACAAGGGTAATAAAATAAATTTGGGAGGGGAGAGGGAGGTTGAGGAACACATTATGGAGGAATCTGGCCCTCTCTGCAGCCAGCAGGAAAAGGAAGCTCAGTAATGGACATGTCATAATCTTTCTGTGCCAGTTAATATACGTCCAGCGTTACACTGATGTTTTATTGCACTCCACACATTCAGCAGAAGCCCATTTCTTTTAAGTGATTTTGATAAGCTGATTGATGCAGCCCCTGTTTTTCTCATATGTGTGTGTTTGTAAGAACCCGTCTGCCTGATGCCATGGGCTTCTATCTAATAAAGGACCTATAATGTACTTATTTTCCTCCACCATGACTTTCCTCCACTTTCCCCTGCAATTTACTACTTTAGAGAAATTTAATCTGCTGCTGAAATTTACTGTATTATTAATGGAGAGTCAGCGCACAGCCTCACTGTAATTAAACTATGCACCAAAAAAAAAGAAAAAAAGGAAAAAATCTCAACCCACCCAGCGTTGAGGGTTTCACTGGAACCACGTGCAGCCAGGAAACGCAAAGCCAGGCAGGATATCTTTGCTGCTTACGGAGCTCTCTGCTGCTTTTTGCAGAGCTGAGATGGGAGGCAGATTGCCAACCTTCCCAGCTTGCAGGGGAGTAGAGGAAACTCCTCATTGCCGGTCTCACCCGTGCAAATTCTGGGCTGAAAGAGGGACAGGCTCCCTCCTTTTGGTTAACAAAACAGCAGAAGAGCCCCAGAGGATCCCTAGGCCACTGTTTGAAGCTCTCTCACTTTAAAGCACTCAGAGAAAACAGGGCTGCACCGATTTTTAACTTTTTTTTTTCTGGGTGTCTCTTTTCATTTGTCAAACCTCCAGAGCAGGATTAAACCATAAAGAGAATATTTGGCAGGAGACATGCAGAGGCAAGAGAGGTAGGGACAGCATTTCTGGGGATGAATGGGAAGGGTGAGGAATGCAGAAGGAAAACAATGCTATGTTATCTCTGCTCCTTTCACGGGTTTCTTCTCTCCTGGTTTGTTCCCTTGGACTCTGCACTCCAGCCCAGCACACCTGTGAAAACAGCAGCTGGGCAGCCCAGAGCTCAGATCAGCTGCTAGGAAGGGCTGGCCACGAGAGGAACAAAAGAAAGGAGAGAAAGGAATGCCCGTAATTGCTTTTGATGCAGGAGCTCCGAAGCGCTGACAAAAAGTGCCAGTGTTGCAAACCTGCAAAACGCTCGAAATTCCCAGGAAAAAGTGTACCTCTGCTGCCTCATTTTATACAACTTGCTGAGCAATTTACATGTGATGCGAGCCAAAAGTTGGAAGGGTCAAAATTTGGAGGTTTTAACAAAACTAGATTCAACTCCTCAGCAAAAGAGCCCCTGATGAATCAATTTTAGGGGTTGAATCCCTAAATATCCATGAATATATATAATATATAACACATCCATGAATACTCAGAGCATCCCAAAACTCAGTTAAAAACAAGACACAAACTCAAGCCTGTTTGGCAAGTACAAAATCTCCACTATCTTCAGATATGCAGTGCTACTATTTCTCTGAGAAGATTGCAAAATGCATTATTTCAAAAGTATAAAAAGCTGCAATTACAAGGGGTTTCCTCAGTGGAGAATCAGAGTTCCATCCCCAGCAGCAGGATCACCCCTCCCTTGGCCAGGCTTGGGCTCTGCTGTGTGCTGTAGACAGACAGGAGATTTTCAGACATTGGACACCACAGTATTCTGCCTTTTCTTGTTTTCTTTGTTTCCTTTTTTTCCCCTCAATGTGTAGAGCAAAGTTTTGCCCCCATCCTCAAGTCTCCTGGAAGGCAATGGAACTGTTTTGCCCAAGCTAAAGGAAACCCATACATCTGATGAGAGCTGAAGTAGAGCCTGTACAACTGCAGGCCAAGATTTTATACTCAAAATTGGGGACTGTTAGAGAATCTTAATTTAATCGTGTTCTGGCCAGCTCTGCCCACAAGAAACCGCAGTGTGAGGTGTGCAGGTACTAAGGAAAGGCATTTTGTAGGTTTTTTTTTTTAGCAGAAAACTCATCAGTGTGATGTCCTTGAAACCATGAAGCTATGCAGTGGACACATGGAGAGGAGGAACACAAGAAATATCTCAAAAGCTGAAAGAGTCTTTGCATCCCTTCCAGAAAGATTTTCAACTCTCTATCTGGAAGTAGGCAGAAACTGAAGGGGCAAATATATAAAATAACAATAATTTTAAAAATCCTCATTTGTCTCCCTTAGGGTTGAAAAGAGAAGGAAATCTGATGACTGAAAGCAGCCTCTTGGCTTGGTAGTGCAGCTTCTGAGTGGTATTTATTTGCCAGGCTGCAGTCCCCACGTTTCCTTCACTCATTTGGGAAGGTTTTGTACAGTGTATTTGTGAAGGATGATTGACTACAGGGAGTCTTTGTTGTACTATCTGCTGTAATTATTTTAATTCAAACACATTCCCTTATAGGACTGACATCATAAACGCTGTTTTCTATAACAAATAGCTGTCAAGGCTGTCAAGCAGATCTGCTTACTGTTTTATATCATTACGATATTTAATTTCAAGTCTGCGTTCTTTGTCAAATGTTCTCAAGATTTCCTTTCCCCAGCAGCAGATCAGACAGACACTCTCAGTTTCCAGCAGATCATTCTTTAGGGTGAGGTCAGGGAAAGAGAGGGAGGGAATTTGCTGGGGTGTGCCCACATCCCAAAAGGAACTCCTGGCCAGTTTGGACTTCCCACCTTGGTGTAGGCAACCACCAGGCTGCTTGGGGTTTTTATGGCATGCTCAGACTCTGAGCTTCTCAGTAATGAGATCACAGAGAAGCCTTTCTATTATCAGGTTATAAACAGGCCCGGGAGCTGATAGGAACAGGCAGCACTTCATTCCCAGCTTCTTCCTGCGTTGCTCATTGATCTGACTTCCAGCCTTCCTTGTTAAATGAAAAGCTGTGGCTCAGAAATAAACACTTCATAGCCCTCAAAGGAAGGAGACAGTGGTGTGGAGCAGAGGCACCACCAGAGCCCCGTGTGTTTGGCTTAGAAAAAGTCAGGGTTTTGTGCCTGTTGCTGCTGTAGCTGCTCTGCCCTGACCCCCAAACCATCCTGGCCAGCACCTGCTCTGCCTGAGCCACCTCTGAACTGGTTCCTGCCACAGAACCCGATGAGAAGAAGCACCAAGAGCCCCAAACACCTAGTTTTTATCGTTCCTCATTGAAACGCAAATCACTTTGCAAAATAACAAAGCTGGGAGCTGCTCTGCTCCAGGAGAGGTTTGGAACAGCGCATCCTCTCCCACAGGTGCCTTTCCCCATTTATTTGGAAGGCAAAGCACACGGGGTGGGGACAGGAGGTGTCAAATGGAAGTGCAAGGAGTGCAAAGCAAATCCGACCTCTCCACTGCTGCAGACACACACCCAGTCTGTTCGCTGTGGGCTGGGTGGTGACACCTGGCACAGGTGTCACACCCTGGCTGCTCTGGAAAACACACCTGAGGCTTCCAGGACCTGCCTCAGTGTCTCAGTGCCCTTTGAGCCTGCATGTCCGTGCAGAGAGGGGCACGAACACCCACCCATCTGCTCACAGCCTTTCAGGGCAAGAGGAGAATCGAGCAAAGAATTCCTGGGGTGCAGGACCAGCCCAGAGGGAAGGAAGATGCCATCCCTGCCCACAGCAGGCTGCCCAGACACCAGAGAACTCAAGACTGTCCCAGCTGCTCTCAGCTCTGCTGGGAAAGGTGTCCGTGTGTCCAGAGGGCTCCCAGCTCCCCAGGACAGAAGCCACCTTCATTCTGGTTATTCCTACCACGTGCAGTACAATGCAATCCTAATTCTAGGCTATCGGCAGAAATCAGAATTAACTAGAAGTGAGGGGCAGACATGGCTCACCCACTCTTCCCACGCAGAATTTGACTTCCCCACACAAACACCACTGCACACAGAGCCACAAACACTAACCCTGCTCCTTCTGAAGGACTCAGCACCAGCACAGCAAACACATCATTTTTGCTCAGCTGCTGGGATGAGGGACTGCAGCCTGTTAGGAGCCCTGCATGTGCTCTGCTACTTGGAGCTTATCATTTAATTAAAAATAACACACAGATTTGGAGGCCCAAGCAGTGATGTACACCGAGCTGCTCTCCTCTGTCTCCCATCTCCCTCCAGCCCTCCCTGCCTGCCAAGTGTAGGTGTATAACACTGTAACCTTGCCTTGCAGCACACGAGTGCCATAAACCATCAATAAATTTTACTGACTTTCCTCTGACCTTCATGAGGACTGGACGAGGCACATCTCACACCAAAGATGGAGCTGTAAATATTTTATCTGTGCAGTAAACACCGCGCCGACAGCGGCAGCTCACTCACGTCCCGGGGACTGCTCCGCCAGCATCCCCGCTGTGCCGAGATGGAGATTTATCTGCTGCTGCAGGAAGAACCTGGGCACAAAGGCAGAGCAGCTCACAGAAAGCCATCCTTATTCCCAGCAGTTTCATGTCATCTGCTGCCTCATTACAGAGCCATTCCCCGGCTCCGTGGGAAAGGCAGGGGACAGGAGCCAGGCTGGCAGGGAGGCAGAAGTGCTAAATGCTCCTTCAGCAAGGCCCTGAGCCAGAAAAACCCTAAAACATGCTGGAGTTTGACAACATGAGATGCTGTGGGGTTTGTGCCACCCGGGGTTTGTTCTTTTGCAGACCCTGGTGCTCAGGTTTGAGGGGAGGGTTCTGAGATGAAAATTAATTCTCATTTTGCCCAGCCATGGAGATCTCTTACAAGTTCAAGAGGATTCACATACAACCAGGCTTCTCACTGCTGCAGGCCAGCACAAGCTGACCCATTTCCAGCAGGAGAATGGGCTGTCCTCACCCTGCTTTGGGGAATAACTGCATCCTGGAGGTGCAGCACCTGCAGCCTGCGCTGCTGCCATCCACAGCTGCTCCCAGCCTCGGGCTGCTGGGAGTCACAGTGGTGCTGCAGGACACAGCCACTGCCTCAAAACTGCCCCTCAGGACAGCACCTGGGCTCTGGGATGCTGTTTGATGGGGATCCCCAGCACCTGTAACAGCAAAATGGGGTGCAGTGGTCCCAGTAGGCTCTGAGCTCCTGCAGCTGGTGGCTGCCCTCCAGTAGAAGGTGGCCAAGCTCTACTTAGCCCTGAGGATCCCAGCAGCTGGAGACACCCACCTGTAGTGAGCAGCCCAAGAGGAAACCCTGTCTTTCAAGGGCTTTTTGTGAAGGACACAAAAAAAGAGCTCCTTTCTGCCAAGCCCAAGGGGTGTGGAGGGTGAGGAAGAGGAGGGCAGTGAGCCTGCTACCAACCAACTCCCCTGCAAGGGTGAAAAGCAGCTCACATGGGACACAATCCTTCTCCTTGCACCTTGCTCAGGGTTCAAATCTGTGCCATGAAACATTCTGTTCCGCCCCGTTTCGAACACTCCCAAAGACACGCACGCTCCTTTGAGGCATTCCCTGCACCCCCAAAGAGTAACCGAGCACCACGGTGCCCAGACTACTGAGTTACCCCTCAGAAAGCCCAAAGCTCCTCAGGATCCTTGTTCTGCCCCATCACCCTGTGCCCTCTGAGGCCGTGGCAGGCACAGCCAGCCCTCCTGCACGCCGCCCACCCTCGGCACGCCGGCGCCGGCCCGGCCGCGCGGTTACTCTGCCATAATTCTTACGGCAAAAACCAGGACTGCAAGGCAATCCCCAAGGATGCCTCCCTTTGTTTTGCAGCACGAGCTGCCAGGAGACACGCACGTGAAATGCCTGCTGCTGTCACTGAGGCAGGAAGGAGCCAGCCTCCCAGGGTTTCACTGACAGCCTCCGCCCCGGCTCCCCCGGCCCCAGCACCCCTGCTGCCGGCAAGGGATGGCACTGCTGAGACTGCAGGGTAACATGGGCTAACTGGCCTGGCTCCCATCTCTCCTGTCTGTCCTCAGATGTCCTTCCTGATCCTGCTGGCTGCATCTGGTCCCAAATCTGCAGCTTTCTCCCCAAGTGAAGCAGCCCAGCTTGCCCTGGCATGGCCTGCTGCTTTGGATCATCCTCATCCCCTCCCTGTGGAAAGGGGGAAGTAGAAGCCCTCCTGTTGAGTAGAATCTCACTGCAGCAGCTTCAGTGGCCAGGGGCAGCCCAGGATGTCCTGCAGCAGCTTGTTTTGGGTGATTTGCCCCATTCAGAGCCCTCTGTGAACACGCACACAAAGGCACAGTGCTCACACCAAGGCAGGCTGCTCAGTTTGCAAAGGGTTACCTCGAGAGAGTAAAGGGTTCGTTTTGTCTGGCAAAGGCTCCCAAGCACCACCACCCCCCTCCCGATTTATTTATGCAATTGTAATTAAGGCCCTGACAAAGTGGTTTAGCTGCCTGAGTCTTTTGTTCAATTTATTGATTAGCTATTTCTCAGAAGTTCATTACCATCCAGAGGCTGGGAATTGGGAATTGGGTCTATGTGGTTTTTCAAGGCTTCATCTCTGCTTCAGATGATTAAATGCAGCCACAACACATCCATCCTGCATTGAACAGCTCTGCCCAAGGTCAAACATTCATGCAAAACAGGAGTGCATATCTGCATGTCTAAATATCATCTGCATGAATTTCCAAGTGGATGTTTTTAAAGCCTTCCCAGCAAGTGGGGAAAGAAAGTATTTATGGAGGTAAGGCAGGTCGTATCTTAATGCTCTTAATACAATATCCTTTAATTATAAACTAATGTATTAAAAAAATATCTCGAGATCAACTCCCTCAAAGGAGGAATGGGGGAGGTGGGAAATTGCTATTGGCACAAATTGGCAGCTCCTGCTCAGGAGCACAGGGCTGAACGACAGGGTGGACAACCCTGCAAGGCAGAAACACCGAGGAAATACTGGGTACCACCATCCATCTTATACTGGGGGAAACAAAAGGCTCCAGGACACAATGCTGTCCATCAGCAATCTTCATTAAGTTCACTATTTATCACAAGCACAACATTCCACCCCCCCCCCCCCCAACCTGCTGTCTTTCCTTGAGAGATTTTCTAGGCAAATGAGATGCAGCAGGTTTCATCCGGATTTCCATAGAGCATTTGTCATTAGCTAAGCTTGAGAAGACAGGATTTACTAGAATCTGTGACATGGGTGAAAGTCTCAACAGCAACTGAAGGGCACGACACGAGGAGGAAGGAAATTATTGATGGAGAAACCAAATAACTCTTCTTATTCAATGTTTTTTAGTGTTTTGACCACAGCATAGTTAAAATAAACACAAGGAAAGGTGCAGAGGGGCCCAGGGTAGCAGGGAGCAGGAAGGGACACAGGTCACACCAGCACAGCTCAGGACCAGGGTCAGAGCTGGATAAGTGCACAGGCAGGTGGCCAAGAGGCCAATGGCACCTTGTACCAGCACTCACGTGGCCACAGGACCAGGACAGTGACTGTCCCACCATGCTGGGGGCTGATGTAGCCACACCTCATATCCTGGGTTGGTTTGGGCCCCAGCAGGAAGGACACTGAGGGGCTGGACTGTGTCCAGAGAAGAGAATGGAGCTGGAGAAAGGGCTGGAGCACGAGTTCCAAGACTGTGCTGCCCATTCCTGAGCCTCCTATCTCCAAGGGACACCATCTCCCTCCTCCTCCTCCTCCAGGCACTTGCTCTCCCATCTCCCAGGGTCAAGACCAGAGACAGAGAGGATGCACTGGGGATAAACAGGAATTTCTGCTTCTAACTGGGGATTTCACCACTTGGAAGACCCACATGATGCCTGGAGGCATCATTTAGCATTTCCAGCAGGGAAAGGTACATCTGGCAACTCTCATCTCTTCTGTCCAAGCAGGTCACTTGAAGAGGCACAGTCTATGAAGGAGGGAGGGAGATTAAAGCAGTTTAAAGTGATGCAGCTGTTTAAGTGACAGAAGAAACTGCTAATAAATATACTGAGGGTGTGAACCTCTGGTTGAGGAGCTAAGGAGCAGTGCTGAGGGCCATTAGAGGGACATGGAGATAATACAGCTCCAGGGCAGAACATAAATGCACTGCTGGACCCTGCACATCTCTGCTCTGCAGTGAGAGGGAAGCCCAGCAGCCTCTGCCATTTGGAAATGTTAACGAGATATTTTTCCGGAACATGAAGAAGTTTGAGGTGGGTGTACATTTGGGACAAAGTTTTCAACCATGTTGGGTCTGCAGCACCATCCAGCTGTTCAGCACCTGGCACAGGCTCCTTTTCCTGGGTGTTGACCAGGGAGGTTCCTGCTCTGGTGTTCCCTCAATATCTGCTCTGCCTTTCACAGGGCAGCTCTGGGACGTGGTGAGAGGCACCGAAAATAAAACCAGTCCCACTGAAACAAAACAAGCCAACTCAATCACTTGCACTAAGAGAGAAAGAGAAATAGTAAAAACTATTTTAAAAGTTGCTAAAGAAACAGCTCATCTCAGCACTCTCTTCTTTGAAACTGTGCTCTCCCTTTTCCAAACCTACCTTGGTGCAAGAAGCCTTTAAAAAAAAAAATCATTTTCAGATCAAGGACAGGAGATGAGTAGTTTGCTCAGTTCCTTTTTTAAAAAAAAAAAAAGCTTTGTTTTCTTCCCTGACAATTGAATTTCTCTAAAATAAATACCATCTATATTCAGGCAAGACCATTTCCTGCTCCCCTTTTGAGTCAGCACCTGTGTGCGTGGCACTGCAATTATTTCCTCAGTGACACACTTGTCACCAGGGTTGCTCTGCCTTGGGTGCCAGCTGGAGCACCAGGGAGCTCAGCAAGCTTTCATGTAGGGACAAGGTGCTGGTTATGGGTAATGAGTAAGGATAAAATAGGGGAGGGGATGATTCTCCCCTCTGCCTCCTGCATCCTCCCTTCCGAAGATTTTTGTCTCCAATTTTCTCCCCTTGCCTTGGGGTCCCTTTCAAGGGATGTAATTGATATAGTCACTGAAAATAATGGAATTTATAGCCCAGGCTCAACACTATAAATTCAGCTATTACATTCCTGATGGGAAAATGAAGAACAAAATGAATTGAGACAGAATATTTGTCTTAATAATTGTCTCTTTTCTGTGCCGTATGTGTTTAATACATCTGTGCCTATATATGTGTGAATATATACATGCACACACACAGAACTGTACTAAGAAAAGAGGTTTTTAATTTGAGTTTTGAGGGGGTTTTTAAAATTAAGAAATGACCACATCAGCACATCCCATGGCCAGGCAAGCACATTAAGAAGCCGTCTGTAACAGAGTAACAAGGTGAATTTCCACCCTGGAGCTGTTTTATGGGGGAAGACCCAAACGTTGCATAATCCAGACACCAGGGTACCAGCCAACTGCTCTGCACTGCAAAACCTACATGGCCTCGTCTTGGGGTTTTTGGCTGTTTTTCAGATTTATTTCATTTTTAGCCAGGAAAGTCAGAGCTGAGCCAGAACTTCTCTGCTCAAAGCCATCCCCCTGAGCCTCTGATAAAGTTTCCCAGTGAAACCTTCCCTCTTCTCCACTCCTCCCTTCCATCCTGCTCCAACTTAGGAAGTTTTGGGTTGGGTTATCCCAACCTTATCCCATCCCACTGCAAATGCACCACTACCAAAAAAAAAAAGAAGTGCATGTCCAGGCTGTGATCATTTGTCATTTAGATAGAGTCTATGATATGAACCATGGCAAACACTGTAATGACTAATTTCAAACATTTATTACAACACTTGAGAGACTTGAAAGCTCTCCCTGCTCTTGATTTTAATAAATGCAGTCTTGAAGCAGCCGCTTATCAAAGTGACACAAATTGTGTGGTAAATAGATTATGGCACAGCTGAAATACTGGAAAATGAGATCAGAAATGCTACTATCTCCCATTTAAGGCTTTGTGAGATGCTCCGATCAAGCGGATCCCAGAAAAGTGGCACGGGCAGAGCTGGTGGAAGTGAAGAAGCCAAAATGCCAGGGGAACAAGGCGGGGCCAGCCAGCTGCTTATCACCCCCACATTTGCATATGGACAATTTCTTGCACGTTAAGGAGTTTGTGCAGCAAAGGCAAAAGATACCAAGAGGCCTTGAAGTCAGCATTTCAGTGCCAAACCAAGATAGAAGAGCAGCTTCATCTGGGAAGGAGTTATCACACCAGCAGCCAGACTTCCTCACGCTGTTCCCTGCTCATTGTCTTCATGGAATAAACAGAACTCTCACCAGGACTTGCCACGGTACTAAAAACAGAAATATTTTGACTTGTTGTCAACTTGCTGCAGATTTTTGCGTGCAGATAAACGAAAAGCTGAGTTAGTATTTGTTTTCATAAAGTTCTGAGAAACTGAGATGAGAGCAGCTTTGCTTTTGGAATATGCGTTGACCAAGAAAATTGGTGAAAGTCTGGAAAAGGGTTGTTTTGTTTTAAAAAAAGCATTCCCAAAGGGCACAGAGAAGGGAAGTGTAACTAGACACATTTTTCAACCAGCCACACAGGGACTCTGCAAGGCCAGCTGGCAAAGGAACATAAACACAAGAGAAAATTACCTCAGAAATTACCTTTCTCACCAAAACAGGATTCATTTATAGAATCAGCTGCTGCCAATTGTTTTTAGGGTTCAAAGAGAAAAAATAAAGCATTGGGTATCTGGTATTATGGGATTTCTCATTCAATAGCAAACACCATGGGTCTGATTATTTTTATATTTAGAGCTCTCCTCTGCTGAAGCCACCAGGACAGATTGCTTGAGAGGGAAGTGCACCCAGTTCGAGTGAAATGGGAAGTGCCAGAATTTGGGGGCTCAACTCAACTCAAGATGAATGGCAGAGTTACCCTTGAGGTTACCCCCAACAGCACAGACCCTTTGTCCCCACCCAAGGCTGTTTTAGGCTAAATTTGGAAGATCCCTCTGGTCCCTGAGCATTGAACTGGGAGCAGAGCTGAACACAAAGAACACCACTGGCCACCAGCAGTGGCACCTGGGCTCCTAATCCAGTATCTAACTTGGACATTTTAAATCTGATGGAGAGAACATCCCCACCCTCCCCACCCTCCCCATTGCTAATTTTGGAGGCTCTTTGCCTAAATCCCCTGGGCAATGCATCTTTGCCTCTTTATGGCTCATTCCTTTGAAAAGATGCTGCCTAAGAATAGGGCTGCAAGTTTTGAATATGCAAAGCAGGAATATTCCCTATCAGATATTCTTTTGCTTTATTCATATGATTGAAACTCCTGCTATGGTTCTTGCAAATCCAAGGAAATGTGTTTACAGTCTCATCAACTGAAAAGAATTGGATTCCCACGTTGCGGTTCAGGGGATTTTCTGGGGTTTCTATCAAACACAGCAAGTCTGGCAGCACAAGGCAACTTTAATAAGCGCCTGTACTGCAGTTTCTTATTAGAATACACAATTAAAAGCAGAAGAGGAAGAAAACACACATCCTTTCTACCTCCCTTCTGGATTTCAGGAGAAACTCCAGAAATCTGGGGAGTGGGGGGAAACGGAATTATCCTAACTACCCAAAGTGCTCTCCTGTATTTCTTTCATCCTTGATGCTGGGGAACTTCTGTCCCCAGCCCTGAAACACTGGTTGTGCACACCAAGGAGGAGGAGATGCTGGCAGAGGAGATGGGAGCTCTGCAGCAGCACCACTGCACCTCCACTGCCATCCCTGCTCTGCCACTGCCATCCCTGCTCTGTCACTGCCGTCACTGCTCTGGCACTGCCACCACTGCACCTCCACTGCCATCCCTGCTCTGCCACTGCCATCCCTGCTCTGTCACTGCCGTCACTGCTCTGGCACTGCCACCACTGCACCTCCACTGCCATCCCTGCTCTGCCACTGCCATCCCTGCTCTGTCACTGCCGTCACTGCTCTGGCACTGCCACCACTGCACCTCCACTGCCATCCCTGCTCTGCCACTGCCATCCCTGCTCTGTCACTGCCGTCACTGCTCTGGCACTGCCACCACTGCACCTCCACTGCCATCCCTGCTCTGCCACTGCCATCCCTGCTCTGTCACTGCCGTCACTGCTCTGGCACTGCCACCACTGCACCTCCACTGCCATCCCTGCTCTGCCACTGCCATCCCTGCTCTGTCACTGCCGTCACTGCTCTGGCACTGCCACCACTGCACCTCCACTGCCATCCCTGCTCTGCCACTGCCATCCCTGCTCTGTCACTGCCGTCACTGCTCTGGCACTGCCACCACTGCACCTCCACTGCCATCCCTGCTCTGCCACTGCCATCCCTGCTCTGTCACTGCCGTCACTGCTCTGGCACTGCCACCACTGCACCTCCACTGCCATCCCTGCTCTGCCACTGCCATCCCTGCTCTGTCACTGCCGTCACTGCTCTGGCACTGCCACCACTGCACCTCCACTGCCATCCCTGCTCTGCCACTGCCATCCCTGCTCTGTCACTGCCGTCACTGCTCTGGCACTGCCACCACTGCACCTCCACTGCCATCCCTGCTCTGCCACTGCCATCCCTGCTCTGTCACTGCCGTCACTGCTCTGGCACTGCCACCACTGCACCTCCACTGCCATCCCTGCTCTGCCACTGCCATCCCTGCTCTGTCACTGCCGTCACTGCTCTGGCACTGCCACCACTGCACCTCCACTGCCATCCCTGCTCTGCCACTGCCATCCCTGCTCTGTCACTGCCGTCACTGCTCTGTCACTGCCATCACTGCTCTGTCACTGCCATCCCTGTTCTGTCACTGCAGCCACAATCACTGCTCCTACCGACCCAAAAGGGACAGGAGCCACCTCTGGCTCTGCAGCCCCCGTAGATCAGGTTTACAGACACCTTCCTGGGGGACAGTTATGCTCAAAGCAGCTCCTTGAAGCTCAGATTCCCCATGCAGAGCCTTTCGCCTCCTGCTGCAGCACGAGCAGGACACGTGTTGGATCCTTGGCTATTGCAGGGCACAAGCCATGAGCTTTCCCCAGAACTGAAAGAAGCTGCCTGGAAAAATGTGGGCAGCTGGTAGCACATCCAGCATGGATGAGGCACATGTGGCACAGGACAGGGCAGTTTAAAATGCAATTAGTAGGGTTTAACTAGAGGCAGCTTGATTTTTCCTCTGTGCACAGTTCCTTTGGCCAGCAAATGTACTCATTTCTCATTCCTGACCAACGTCCCCAAATGAGATGACACATGTTCAGTGGGGATGGCTTGGAAAAATACAAACCCTAGAACCAAATAAGGACCAACTTGGCACTATAAACATCCTATGAAGATGCTGAGTTGTGCTTCCAGTTGTCTTAAGCAGAGCAGTGGGAACCCACACCCTCCTCCCAGTACAGCACTGGGGGCTCTTGTTCTCCCCATGCAGGAACCACCCTGGGCTTTCCAACCCTGACATCCCTGCTGTGGGTCCCACGGTCTTAGAGAAAGTTTTCATGCTCAGTCAAGGGGAATCAAGGGGAACTCAGGCCCCCCAGCAGTGACATCCCCCAAACACAGCCCATTACTCTGGCAGTGCTCCTCTATCTCTGCTTTACAGCCTGTAAACACTTCCAGGGGTATTCTTGTGACAGAAACCCACAACCATTGTTGCGTGACAGAGGAGCAGCTCTCAGACAAGTGTAACAGCCCCAAACACACTTTCTGGGGCTTTCATCTCAATCTCGAGCTGCCTTTAGGTGGCAGGTGACTGTCACCTCTTTGGTGCAGGGGACTGCAGCAGGGAGAGGAGCACCAGGAAGGGCAGAGCTGGAGCTCAGGTCTCCCAGCTCCCCATGCAACCCCCTCCCTTCTGCTTTTCCCTTTCTCTCTCCTCAAGTCATAGACAGAAGCAGCATTTTTGACAGGTGTTTTAAGCCCTTACTGTGTTCATTTTTTCCCATTTAAGGAGTCACTGGCAACAATTCACCCACAGCAGATTCAGACGTGGGGTGAGTTTGTGACCCCCTCCCCACTGCCCCCGTGCTGCTGTTGTGCCCAGCCCAGCACTGCCCATGGCAGGGTGGGCTTTGAGCACAGGCAGCAGTCCTGGCAGAAGAAAAGACGTTGGGATAAGGAGAGAAATGCTCACACTGAGATGTAGCCATGGCAACATAGTTCTGCAGAGCAGGAGGCATATCTGCCAAGGCTCAGAGATTTGCCATTTGATCGCATGGATTTCCATGCTCTGGATGCGATCACATCACACAAAATCCAGGTCAGGCTTGATGCCTTGAATAATTCCTTACCCTCAGGGGCACAGAACTGATGTAGGAGGCTGCGTCTCATGGAGGATATGGTAGGATTAAATAGATTATCTTTTTGGGCCCCCCCCAAAAAAAAGGTGAGCTATGCAAATGAAGAGACACCCAGTTCTGCTTTTATTGCCCAGGAAGCAGTGGGGAAGAGGCAGAATCTCAGAGCTGTGCGTGGAATCTGTGTTTCCTGGGGAGGAGACAAAGCAAAAGTCTCTAGAAGCAGGGCAAAATCCTTCTAGCTAAAAAATCCCATCCCCTCCTCCTCTTCACCTTCTCAGTGTTATCCAAAGACAGCAGTGACCACATTTCCAAACTCACAGCAGTCCCAGCACCAGCTTCCAGCTCTTCAGCCAGGGCTGCCTCTGAAAAACCCATCTAGGCTGGGCAGGCATTTGTCACACCAGGGGTTCAGACCTTCCCCTGGCCCCAGCAATTGCCAGCAGCCACGGGTGTGATGGGCAGTGCCCCTCCAGCAGCAATCCTGCTCTGGGGAGCCAGCTCCTCTCCCTGCACCCCTCTGCCAGCGCAGGGACCAGCAAGGAGCAGAGCCACGAGGTGCCAGAGGAGCCATGGGCACCAGCATGTGCTGGGGGCAGGAGGAATGTGAAACCCTAAGGGGCAAAGGCAAGGAGAAACAGAGAGCCCACAGACCCTTCAGGGCTTCAGGAGATTTGTGGCACAGCCTGGATTGCAAATATTTTCCCTGGGGTTCTGCCACTGAATCAGAGCTGTAAGACTGGCAAGGGCTGTGTTTGCTCTGATCTGTGCCTGTGTAAATCATGAAAGCCAGGTCTGAAGCCCAGAAAGAAGAGGCAGCTGGAGAGCAAACAGCACAGAGGAAGATGTGCCAAGTGTCTTGATCTGAGCAAGAGCTGCTGCAAACTCTGCACTCCCCTTTGGGTTGATGCGGAGAGGACATGGGGAAGGAGGAGGCAGAGTTCCACTGCTCACCCTCCTTGAGTTCCTGTCACACTGCTCAAGCTCCTTTGCTCTGATGCAGTCTCCATCACCTGACCTGGGACAGGACTGGGACAGCAGAAGCTGTGGCTCCCTGGAGCTGCTTTACCCCAGCTTAACCATGTGTGCATTCACATCTTCATATCTGGGGGGGGAGGCAGGAGTCTCAATTGAGTCAGAACTCACCTGTGTTTAAAAAAAAAGAACAAAAAATAGGGGGAAAAAAAAGAAAGGAAGGAAAATTAAAGAACCAAAAGTTTATTTCATATTTGGAATCTATTTTTCCCTTTTATACCAGCAAACATGAAGCCCCTAGAAATCAGGATGTTCTTCACCTGGCATCTTTTAAAGAGTGTTCCCTTCCCTCAGCAGCTCGAGGGCTTTAACCTTTTGAAAACAACGGGTTCTGAGACCTTGAAAAGCAAAGCCAGCAAGGCAGAGCTCATCCTCCATCAGAGCAGAAACAGGGAGGGAGGGGGGATTTATCCCAATGATCCAAGTCTTTTGGAGAAGTTTAATTCACTCTCTTGTCAGGTCCTTTCTGTCTTGCCCTCCCCGCTCCCTCTGAAGCAGCCTTCCCATCCCTTGCTTTTCACCTCTGCAGGCTTGAGCATGAGATAAACATGCCCTAATTATTTTCCTCTTGCACAGCTGAGCCCTGCAGCCCTTCATTTCCTTACCTGAATGCTCTCGCTTCAAGTGGGTTATATACGACAAAGCCTCTCAAGTATATTTGTTGTGCAGCAGAACTCGGGTGTCACACAAGCAACTCAAACCCCTCTTTGCCCTGGCATGGACTAATAAAGGACATGAATTACTGGGGCCTTCTCGCAGTCTGGGAGCCAAAAGACTGAGGGAGGGGGGAAATAAGGTCACAGATCCTCTTGCCTTCAGACAAATAGCACAGACATCACTCTGGCTGATAAAGGTTAAAAATTGCCTTCNAAGGGATTGATTCAGCCTTTTACTTGGTAGAGATTGTGTCGGTCTTTTCGTGTCCGACAGTGACACGTAAACGTAACCTGCTCCATCCCAGCTGGCACCTCACTGTGAGGTTCTGCAGGGGACAGGGAGCAGTGGGGACAGGCCCTGCACCTCCTGTCCCCAGGGGTGACACTGGCAGAGGCTGCTCTGAGCACAGCAGCCAGCACGGGGCTGGGCATGCAGGGGCTGTCGGAGCTTTTGCTGCATTCACTGCACCATTCTCAGCACGCTTTTACAACTGCTGGGATCCAAAGCCTCCCGTCACAAGTGCTGCCTCCTTGCTCCAGGCACAGACTGGAGCACAAAGCTCCTCCCCACAGCCAGCAGCCCTGCTTCCACACCCAAACACCGAGAGCAGGATGGGGAGAAGTGAGGGTCAGCAGACACCCAAACCCTGCTTGGTGCAGCTGAACTGTAGGAGGAGAAACCACCACAATATCCACTTTAATGCAGCTTTTTGAAATGCTTCTAGTGTTGTGGAATGGTTTGGGTGGGAAGGGACTGTAAAGATCATCTCATTCCATGTGGGCAGAGATGCCTTCCACCACCCCAGGGTGCTCCAAGCCCTGTGCACCCCAGCCTTGGGCGCTTCCAGGGATGGGGCTGCACACCTGTATCAGCACCAGGTTAAAACACTAAAGGACAGGAGACACTAGTCAGCACAAAGTAACCCTTTTCAGATTTTTCTGACCCCCAGGAGCCCCCTGTGTGGCAGGGAGCTGCCTCAGCTGTTTCACACCCCACAGGAACATGGAAACCTCTCCCTGTGATGCCCCAAGTCCCCCCTTTCCTTGGAGAGTCCTGTGGCAAGGTGACTCCTCCATGAGGTCAAGAAAGGCCCCAAAACGCATGGAAGCTGCCAAATTCCTGCATCAGCAATGCCAATAAAAGCAATATCACTGCAGAGATGCCATCAACAAACTCTGTGCCACAGACCAAGGGACAGAGGCCACCAGGTCCTCCCCCAGGGAGCACACTGGGGCAGAGCTGGGCTGGCAGGATGCCTGGGGGGCCACAGACTCCCCACTGCTGGAGGGAGCTGCTCAGCAGGGTCTGTGGGAGTTTGCTGGCAGCTGATCCCACAGCCCAGCCTGGCTTTGTCCACTCCCCATCCTACAGCACAGCAGTGTGGAAACCTGGCAGCCCCCAGTTCTGCTTCCAGAGCTCACTTTCCACGGCCTGCTTCTCCCAATTCCATGTGGATTTTGCAATGTGGCTTCTAAGATCAAAAAGGTTGGCTGGGCTTTGCCCCAGCCCCCCTGTCTGCTTTGAACTTCTAATTATTTTGCTAATTCTGAGCCTAGTGCTAAGATGCTCTGAGCACACCTAAAACCTTCCCCACAAAATCAAGCTGCAAAACGTCTCCCAGGATCTAATCCCCAGTGAGAAATACTCTAACCTTTCCCAATAACCACGAGCAGAGCTTGTCTAGTCATTTGCAATTAAGCTCCTGAGCTAATGAAGCTGCTTTGAAAAAAAAAAAATAGAAAAAGGAAAAGAAAAAACCCAACAACCTCAGGTCAGTCTAATTAAGAAATGTTGTACCTTGCAGTCCCAGTGTATCTTGTGGCACACAGCTGTGCATGTTTTCAGCTTTGACAGCAGAAAAGGTGTGATTATTTATTTATTACATGAATGCAGGGAAGCTTCAGGAGTAGGAGACGCCTGTGCTGTGAGGGAGCTGAAGTAGAGAGAAAAGAAATGACATTCAGCTGGAACCTGTAATTATAAGAGGGGATGTTGACCATAGAAAAATGCAATTGTGTAATGAATACTTATGCATTAGCTTTTCTTTGAGATTAAAAGTACACAATCAAATCAAGGCCAAAGTGGAGCTTGCCCTCAAGGAAAGGCAGTTTGGAAGACAAATGTAATTATGCCACTGTCATTTGCAATGCTGCAGAAAGTGGCTGAGGAAACTTCACAGAAAAAAAAAGTCTTAGGGAAAAAAAATTTAAAAAGAATTCTGCTCCTGATTTGAGTCTCTCTCTTCCCTCAACAAGAGAATGGATCTTTTCTGCTGGCTGCACATACACAGGATCCCCCCAGCCAGCATCTGCTCCCAGCACATGTTACTGATCTTGGATCTGCAGACAACCATCTTCCCTCTGCTTTCCTTGTGACTGAGTAACATTTGCACAGCAAGAACCAGATCTGATCTGCCAGAGCAAAATTTTAATTTTAATTAAGCGCCTCTCTAGAAAAAAAAAGAAAAAAAACAAACCTAATTTTAGGAACTGCTCTGACATGCTGTTATTTAATCCTCACATTCTGCTATCCCTGCACTAGCATTAGCCCAGAGCCCTCCAGGACTCTGCTTGCACTGCGTGACACATCCCAAAATTCCCAAGCATCCATCAAGCCAGTGGTCTGTGTCACTGGTGCCTGAAACAGTGATTCTCTGAGCTTGGCTGCTCTTTGCTCAACAAAAAGGAATGAGAAGGTGTTAAGCAGCAGAAGTTGCAGTTAAGCCTATCTTTCTTTTTTAGCCAATTAGATAATTTTTACTGTCTGCAGAAGATGCCAGGGTTAGAGGGGAGCTGCCAGCACTGCTCGGGCACAGCTCATCTTGATCGGTTTTTAAAATTCTGCTCGTCAGCTGGTGAGAGGAGACACAGCCAAAGTGACCCCACATTGCTGAGAAACGCAGGGGATTGTCTCCATGGCTGAGTGGAGCCTGTGCACAGAGTCTCCCCACCCAAACAGCAACAAAAAGACCCCCAAAACACACATCCAAAATCAAACCATCCCAGTGAAACCCTCCAGTCTTTTCTGGATTGTGCTGCAGGTTATCCATGGCCAGAGGGGCACAGCTGCAGCTTTCCATGGGTAAACCCCAGGTCCTCAGCCCAAGGCTGAGTTTGCTGAGCCCCCAATGCCTGGCTGAGCAAGGGCTCCAGCACAGCTCGTGCAGTGCCCAGTTCCAGTGATCCTGCCCCCAAAAAGGTGCCCTGGAACAACCCAGCCCTGGAACAACACAGCCCTGCCCCGAGAGCAGGCGGTGCCATGGACTGGCACCACCGAGATGCACTCCAACACCGAGGAAAAGCCTCTTCGGATAATCACAGCTTTCATCCCTGAGCCATCCTGCAGCCTGAGAGCTCAGCAGAACCCCAGAATCAGTGGGGCTGCACAAAGGGCCTCAAAGAGGGGGAGGGAGGGGAGAAATGACAGGGAGAAGACAGACTCCAGACAGACTCCTCAAAGCAGCACACGGGGACTGAGGGATGGAAGGGAAAGCAGAATTTAGACAGAAGAGATGCAGCCAAGTGTGGGAAAAAGGAGGGAAGAGTGGGGGAAATAAAAGATCTCAAGAGCATCCACTTAAGCTCTGAATTGCCTGGCTTTGTCTCTGCTTCACACAATGGAAACTACAGTAGCAACAGACAGATGCTGAGAGCTGGTTTGCTTCTCATCTGCAATTCCAAACACCCTGTCAGGAACAAATATTTGAAAAGACATCTATCCAACCATTAATGTATCTAGTGGGGCAATTTTTTTTTTTTTTTTAAGAAAAATAATTCTGCATTCATCACAAAGATGATCACGCAGAGAGATGCCAACAGAAGCACTGGAGGGATAAGCAAAGTTTCAGGTCTTTAAGGCTGAAGACAGCTCACTATTGAGCTGAGAAGGTGCAGCTGGTTAAGTATTTGCAGTACAGGGAAAGGGAAAAAAAATAATCAGACAGCTGTATTTTTAACTGATCATGTGCTTGCTTCTGTTTCATAAGATTTATTCCCTCATTAATCACTGCCCTCCCTTCATTCATGTTAAATATAAAAATGATTAGGAAAGATCCTCATCATGGTTAAAAAAATAATTAGCTGCTACATCATGTTGCACACATTCAGACAGAAAGGAGTGATTAAATTAGGAATATTAAAACCCCATTAATCTGTGTTCAACTTAAGCTCTGCTTGTTCATCTCACTGTGGCACTTATTATTTCTGACACTGAAAGATATTTGAATTACTAGCTGAAACAAGGTCACTATCAGAAAGATGTCAGGTCAGCAATTAGTCAAAGGTGGGAGAAGCTACCAGAACGGAGCTGTGCTTGCCATGCCACAAGCATGTGGAGACTCTCCCCTTCCCAGGGTCCCCTGGATGAGCAGGTCAGCACTGGGACCCCAACAGCTCACGGGTGGGGATCAGCCCTGCCACATCCTCCCTGCAGCTCCTGAGCCCCTAAAGCTGCCCCAAATCTCTGTGTCACGGACTTTGGGAGGAGCTGGGCAAAGGGCACAGCCTGGAACCCCCACCTGGAGCTGTGCAGCTGCCCCGGGCTGGCCAGGGCTCCCCACAGGGCCTAAGGACAGAGTCAGTGCAAGAGGCAAAGCCAGGAGAACAGAGCCTTGGCTCTGACACACAGCTCTGGTTTCAGCACAAACAGCTTTCTGCCCACCTGTGAGCAGCAGCACCTCCTGGTCACCCAGCACACGCTCTGAGGTGTTTTCTCCCTTTCAAGAAGCCAAAAACCTCCTTCTGTTTTGGCCAAGGAAGCAAAGCAGCAAGTGCAGAATAAGAAAGATCATGACAGGAGCAACAGAGAAACCCAGAAAAAGTTCTTTCCTCTGGGGGCACACGTGCAAGCACAGGAGCATTTGATGGCAACGAGAGAAGATAGCCAGGGATCCGTGTGTGTCATGGACTTGGATTGAGGAGTGGTCTGGAGGGAAGGGTACAGCACAGAACTGGCATTCACCACGTTAGGATCACCACTTGCCTGTTGCTGTGCAGCTGGGAGCATTGCATGAGCAAAATCCCCCACGGGCAGCTGGCACTGGCCCCAGGGTGAGGGGCTCCAGTGCTTCCAGTTTCCCATTCCAAGAGCAAAGATCCATGTTCTGCCTAGCACAGGGCAGCCCACGTCTGCCACGCTACTACGACAGCAATAATTGCCAATTTTACCTTCAGCTTCAAGAATTTTTATATTTTTTTTTAATAGAACTGCCAGCTAAACTTTTTGGAGAGCCTCAGAATTGCTGTGTAGGAACCTTTAGGCTACAGTGGGAGGTCTTTGTTGTTGCTGCAGGCCCCGTTCACCATTTCCAGCATGCTGGGCAGAACCCTTTGAGATTTGTCCCTGGAAGCCAGGCATTACCTGCCACCACACAGATTAGGGAGGATGCAAGCAGAGGAGGACAAAAAGAAAGCTGACAAGTCAGTCACATCTTAGAGATGAGATCCTGGGCTGTTTTTTCCAGCCACAGGTGGACTCAGTGCTTGGTGGTTGATACCTTTGATATGTTTGCAATGCTTGCCCTCATTAAGGGGAAAAAAAAAAAGCAGCACACGAGACGTTTTCATCCCCAGATCTCCCAAAGTCTTGCCTAAGCACAGTGTTCCAGTATACAAACTATTTACTCTGTACTTCATTCAGCACTGACAAAACCACCTCTGAGCCTCTTTAGAAAGGAAACAGATAATAAATCAGCTAACAAGCCTGTGCTCTAATTGACAACACAGGAAGGAGGGAAAGATGCAGCATCTCCTCATAACCGCAGGAAGAACTTGAGGAAAGCAGGATATAATTAATCGAGCTGGGATTTCACCAAGATCCCCTGGTCTTATGAAAAATGCCATAAGACATTTAATGACCACAGGTGAGGAGAATCTTCGCTTTACATCTCATTTGGAGCTGAGCACACAGAATATAAAGCGAGTCAATGCCACCCCCAAGCCCCACACGAATTATGCTCTCCACTTTTCCATTTGCCTTTGGACGTCCCACAGAGCTCCCTCCACCAGCTGTGGGACCTCTTTTTGAACGAGGTGGACAGGACTGCTCCTTGTGACCACCCCAGTAACTGCTCAGGGGAAAAACTAGCTGAATATGGATCTCTCTGTCATTTTCCTGCTACTTCATTTTAGAAAAATGCAGCGGGGATAGGGGGGGAAAAGAAGTCAAAGCAGCAAAAACGCCTTTGCTAAAATATTTATTTACTATCAATAGTTCAGGATGTGTTTTCTTTAGGCAACAGCCGTGACAGAGCAGCAAGACACCCTGACTTGACCCACAAGGGGTGGGATTTTCAGCTAGACAAAACAGCAGCTCATTGTTAGACCTGAGGGCCAGGAGAGGTTCACCATTGACTTCTCCAAGGAAAGAATTGAGCCGGCAAAATAATTTCAAACCCCTCCTACAAATAACAGCACTGGCACCGTGGGGCAGCCAAGTGTTCAACAGGCAAGATCTGCTCCCTTTTACTTCGTTTGAAATGACTTTGAGGCTCACCTACGTGAAAAAAAACAATCATACATGACTATTACACATCCACAGAAATCCTTCATCATCATCAGGGAGCTTTATTTGAGGAGTGAGGAAAACCACGAGGAAAGCCTGGGAGCTCCCACAAAATCAGTGCCTGGTGGGCCAGGTGGCCAGCAGAAGTGACTTGGGGACTGAATGCACTGTGCTAGACTGTCTCTGCCCTTTGCCCAATGAAATCTTGTTGACAGAGCCACAGCTATCCTTAAAAGCTGGAATTATAATAGTATTTTATCCTCAGTGCTGTTTGGAGGTGAGGGAACGTGACAGAGTGACTCTGCAGGGGTCTTCATTCATGTGGGACCTCTGTACTTGGTAATTTTGGTGCAGTGCTGTGTGCACAACATTGATTCTTTTGCATGATTAATTAAAAAAAAAAATTATCCTGAAGAGCAATAACTGGAAAAAGTAAGAACACACCCAAAACCAGAAGTCATTTCGGCCACCAAGAAGCAGGCAAGCACTCCCCTGCCTCAAGTACTGTGGAATTAAGACACTCATAAATCCTTGCCCAGCAAGCCCTGGAGAAATAAAAGAGGCTTTAAATATAATCTATCCTACCACTTCATAGAGCAAGGGGAGCAGCAGAACGCAGGGTAAGCTGAGAGGAAAGGACAAACGTAATTGCTGGAGTCAAACAGAGGAAATTGCAGGTAAATACCCGCTGGATGAAACTCCAAAAACTGCCCCAAAACCCAAGGTGGCTGCTGGGTGACTCCACGAGGGGTGAAGGAGGCACGGGGGTCAAGCACGGCGTAAAAGCCAGGGTGAAATGCAGGGTAGCTCCTTAATCAGAGCTGTGCTGTGGAGGCTGCAGTGCTGGATGGGTTTTTATACAGCTTTGACACTTAAAAATGGTGTGAGGAAATGCAGAGCCTGCCAGCTCTTCAGGCCTCCAGCCAGCACAACGAGTGGCATCTGCAGGACCTCTTCCAACATGCTGGCACAACGTTTTGCCACACGTTTGGCACGTGTGTCCCACGGCAGGGACCTGGGGGAGAGTGAATGACAGGTCTGGCAGGGAGGAATTGGCCAGAGCTGGACTCATAAAAGGAAAAATAACTCTAAAAAAATTTTTTTTAAATCCACCAACAGCTGCACCACCTCATCTTTTTGCTTCTCAGCCCAGGTCTGGAGCAACAGTGGTGTTTGCCGTGGCCTCTGGGCAGCACTCAGCCTCTCAGCAGCCCAGAGAGGGCATTTCAGGGCAGGGAAGGGCAATCCAAGAGCAGCCACATGGCAAGAACTTTGTGTTGCCAGGGAAACAGCTCGCTCGGTAATGGAAGCATCATTCTGGGGCTGTTTTCTGCTCCTCATTGGCTTTGTGTCCCCACAGCCTCAGGTAACTGAGTCAAGCCCCAGAGCACGAAGCACGGGATAGAAAGCAAAATGCAGCAGAGCCAATGCAGAGCAAGCAAGAAGGTGGGGGTGCCCAGCAATGCCAAGGCAGCAGGCAGGGATGGGCAAGGTTTTGTCTTTAACACCTGGAGAACTGCCCAACATTGAATGAATCCTCATTAAGCAACAAATAAAACCAGGCTGTGAATGACCAAGCCACCAAGTCTCTACAACCAAGTCAGTCTCATGCTTTTCTTCTCTTGGTTTGATAATTGAAACAAAATAAAATATACTAATAATATGAACAGTAAAAACAACAATAATAATTGTAATGAAAAGGAGGGGGAGAGGAATAAGACCCAAGAGAAATAAGTGGTGCATGATACAGTTGCTCACCACTCCCTGAATGATGTCCAGGCTGTCCCTGAGCAGCAGCTGGGAGCTCCCAGCCAACTCCCCCCAGTTTATGCGCTGGGCATCACTTTCCATGGCCTGGAATATGCCTTTGGCCAGTTTGGGTCAGTTGTCCTGGCCATGTCCCTCCCAGCTCTTTGTGCAACGCCTCACAGGCAAAGCACAGGGCCCTGATAAGTTCTTGAGTTAGGGTAAGCACTGCTGGGCAAGTAGTGTGTCATCAACACTATTCTCATGCTAAATTCAAAACACAGCACTGCAAAGGCTAAGAAGAAAATAGGTTTTATCCCAGTTGAAACCAGGACACACATGATCAAGAAGCAACCCTCAGATAATAAAAAATAAAAATCAAACCAAACAATCTGAGAAGGCAAGAAAACAGGTGAAATTCACCAATGCTTTCTGATGCATTCCCTGGTGGAGAGCATCTCCCAATTAGCACAATTCACACCAAGAGCAAAGCTAATCCTCCAGGAGACCCCTTCCAAAGCAACCTCCATGCTCTGTGCTGCTGGCCTCATTCCCAGCACAGGGACTGAGTGGGGAGAGCACTGCAGTCAGAAACTTTCAATTTTAGTGATTCTGAAATTGTCACTCTGCGTGTTGTTCAAACTGCAGTGGCTTTTCACGTCGGTCGAGGTTTGGGGAATTCCAGAACGTTCCAGTCGAGGCTTTTCTAAGCAAAGAGATGGAAAGTTTTACAAATTCATCTTGCCACTCCTACACACGTGGGTAAATGAGCCCAGCATGGTACTTGGCTCATTTTAGACCCAAACCACCCCAACCAGCCCCTCTGACCCAGCAGAGTCAGCAGCTCCCTGAAGGCTGGCAGAGCTGGGGCCCTGCAAGCAGTGGCACAAGGCTGGGTCATCCACTGTCCCCAGCTCTTTTCAGGTCACCAAATAGCTCCAGTTGCCTTGGAAGGGAGGAGGAGGAGGAGAAGACAGGCACCAATGTAGGAGGAAATTTGTGGTTTTCTTATTATCTTTAAGTTATGTAAAATAATTTGCTGTGGGTTACTTCAGCGCCGTCAGTGAAGTGGCTCTGACCACGAGCAGCTGCACCAGAGGGGTTATTGCAGCCATCCTCTCAATTTTGGGGGCATCTCAGGATTATCAAAGCAACAAAGGTTTGGTGTCTCCATCCCCCAGGCACAGCACAGAGAGCTCAGTGTGCTGGAGGAGGGTGACCACATCCTGGCGTGCAGAGCCCGGGTGCCACCAGCGTCACTCAGAGCTGTGACAACAGGAAAGGAGCGTGGGCACGAGGCCAAGTCACCCCAGCACCGTGGGGTGGGATGGGGCAGGCACAGGGTGGAGAGGTAGAACCACAGAATGGGGGGTGGAAGGGACCTTTAAAGCTCCTCCAGTCTAACCCCCTGCCATGGGCAGGGACACCTTCCACTAGACCACGTTGTTCAAGAGCCCTGTCCAACCTGGCCGTGAATATTTCCAAGGATTGGGCACCAACAGCTTCTCTGGGTACCCTGTGCCAGTGTTTTGAAGAGACCTTTCTGCCTCCTTTCAGCCCCAGCAGGGACAGGCTCAGGCCACTCCTCACCAGCTCTGGTCCTTTGTGCCACCCCACATGAAATTTGTGCTGCTGACAGGGCTCAGGTCCCTCTCTGGGCTCCCACTGGTGTCCCAGCAAAGCCCAAACAGTGCAAATCTGCCCTGCCACAACAGCAAAGTAATTTCTCCTCCCTGATGCATTTTATTACCCAACAGGTGGAAACCCATATTTTTGTAAATTAAATGACACTTTCTTGTATATTAAGAGAAAGAAGTTGTTCCCTCTGCTGAGCTGCATTAGTAACACCCCTGGTTTACAACTGGCAGCGAGGGAACAGACTGAATTTTCTCGTGGTGGCTTCCAGCCCTGGAGTTGAGACCCAGAGGGCTGACCTGCTCCTCCAGCTGTTCCAGGAGGCTGCCTCAAGCACCCAAGGAGGAGGCACCTGGCACTGGGAAAGGCTCTGGTTTTTAGGGGCAGGAGAGGAACTGGAGGACAGCTTTTGGACCAGTGGCATCATCTCACTGGCACCCAAAGAATGATCACAAAAGCAACTTCTTAAAGAAACAAGTAAACAAAAAGCCCACTCTGTCGTCCCAATATAGTTTTGTTTTCTGCCAAGGGAAAATGGTCTGCTTTTACTTGTTTGCAGGAACTTTTACTACACAAACGGGTGGTGTAAAAAGGATGTTCCTTGCAACAAGGACTAAAAAATCCCCAATACACATAAAGATATTTAAATGGGGTGTCCTAACCCAAATCACCTCCAGAATTTCAGCCTGATTTCAAGGATCTGTTGTCTGGCAGAAGGGGACACTCACCGTGTCTTGGCAATTTGGGCCTTTGGACAGAGGTATTTATCGCTTTTCCTCTTTTTTTTTTAGCTTTTTTTTTTCCCAAGGCCCAAATTTCTTAAATCATGACTTTTATTAAACCCCAGCGTGGTGCGGATCACAGCCATAATTCTTTTTCCCCCACCTTCCCACCACAAATCCATTCAAAGTGAGTGACATTTGCAAAGTGTATTTTCACGGCCCTCCATAATCCCTTCAGAATATTAAGACTGCATTACTTTGTCTTTGGTTACATTAACTTCAATTTTCCTTATGAGTAAGTATTTGGCTAAAAATTAATATAGTGAAGTTGAAAAGAATCTTATGATAGGAAAAAGACTAATTTCATCTCTGGCTGCTCAGATACCAGAGTACACTGGGGTTAATGTAATTAACTTACAATTTTAGCCTAGGTTGTGTACATACACTGAATCTCCCTGCTGGAAACAAGATTAGATTTTATTACACTATATATCCTGGTTATCTTCACCATGCCTCCAATATTACTTCCCTCAACGACTTCAAGGCTCTCTGCTGCAATGAAAATGCAGAACCATCTGGTATTGAGCCCATGCAGTTTATTTAAGGATTTAATTAAATGCTCTAAATGGAGAGCTTCTTTGAATTAACATTTTAAATGTGACTTATTGCAGGTTTAATATTGTCTTAATGCCAACCTGGGAAACTCCATAGCCAAGTTGTTGACGTTTAAATTGAATTCATTTGGGTGGCTCCAGGGGGACTCATTAATTAATCTAAACAACTAATGGGGATTGGTTCTGACTTTTGATGAAGATTATTTACAGAGACAATTTGCAGTGAATAAAGAGTCACAGTAGGCAAATGTTTAATTGAATTTAAAAAAAAAAAAAGGACATCTCATTGTGTTCAATATCAAGGATGCATCTTGTGAGTAAGCTTTGAAATACCAAGAAAGGGACGATTGCTTGAAGCTTCCAACTGCACACTAATAACAAAGAATGGGTAATTACATTTGCCTGTGTAATTTGCAGCTTGTAAGAGGACAACAGGTCTGTCTGGCTTATAGTACACAGAGAAAGACCCTAACAGGAAATATGCTGTTTTTTGAGGACCAAGTTGCCCCACTCACTTTTACTCACATACCAAAAAATGGCATTTTCCAACCAATAGCTGCTGGAAAAACAGAGTCAACTCCTCTCACTTACATTTGCAATAACCCAGAACAACTGCAATGAGCTCAGCAGAGCTGCTTTAATTTACAACAGCTTAACCTATAACACCCAATCTTCTTTTGTTCTCTGATTATATCAACTCTGGGATCAGTTATTTGCGCCTCCGAGCGCACCGCGAGCACCAACGGCTCCTCATGTGGTTCTTCAGTCAGGCACAGGACCAAAGCAGTACCTGCTTCCCTGGGTAGCTGCACTCATTAAAGCAAATTTCCCTGAGCGTTTTTCCACTGTTGTCATCGTTATCCCATCTCATCTGGAAGTTTCCAGCAGCGCCAGATGTCACCAGCTAAGCAAAAATCTTACAGTGGACTGAATGCTCTGCCAGGGAAACACAGCTCCTGCCCCAACACCCTGGCTCCTGAGGGCACCAACACCTCTAAAAGCTGTGATTTCAGGCATTTGGAACTTGGCAGTTGTGACACAAAGCTGGTGTGTTGCTGGTGAGCATCACAGGTGAGCACAGCAGAACAAGGAGTGAGACCGGGGCAGATCACAGGGGAAGGTGTCAGCAGCAGGTTGGGGCTCTCCTGCCCAACACAGCCTCTCCTGTGTGATTTCTGCTCTTGCACGTTATGGATTGTCCTTAACCTAAAGCCAGATTGATTTAAGACTTAAAAGCACAGCACTGAAAGGCAGGAGAGGTGAAGGACAGGAGAAAAAGGGATTGAGAAGAAAACACAGCATCAAACGCCACAAGCGCTGCTACAATTTTACATGTGGTCTTTAACCACGCAGAGAAGTTTGATGGAGAGATTACCCAGCCCCTGAATAGAATCATCTGAGCTTCAAATCACAGAGTTGGGGACCACAGCAGCCGCCCAAGATGTGGAACAGGGGTTGGGGCAGCACACACTGACTCTGCCCCTCGCACAAAGCCTATCAGTAACTTGGGAGACTCACATCTCTTGGGCTGCTGTAATCCATGAAGGATTAAAGGACACGAAGCCATGAAGGACCTCAGCAGTGGTTGGGACTCTCAGGGAGCCTCATTCACACTCAACAGGCACCTGAAAGCTTTCAGCAGGCTCTGGGCACTGAACCTACTGATTTTATCACCCACAAGGGTCAATCCAACGTTTTGAGCTCCACTGTCCTGTGTCCAGCTGCAACAACCAACTGAAAAATAGAATCACCTTGGCTGGAAAACACCTCTAAGAACTTCAAGTCCAACAGCTGGCCCAAAACTGCTCAATCCCTCACTGAACTGTTTCCCCAAGCCTCTCCCTTTCCCCACCGTTTGGCATGACAGGAATCCTGCCCCACACCAGCACTTTAGTGGGTTAAACCACTCTGAAGGCTGTAAATGGGGTTCAAAGCAGATAAAACCACTGTGGACATGCTTCCCTCATGCCAGGCTTCACCTCAGGAGAGGCAGAGCCCAGGCTGGGCTCCCAGTGCCAAGAAGGGTTATCCAAGGCAAAATCATCATTTTTTCCCCACGTGCCCTGGTGTGTGCTGCCCCAGCCCAGGGCTGAGCATTCCCTGACCTCTCCTTGTCAGAGCTGCATTTTATTTCCAATAATACCCCAACCTGCCTCGCCTGAATCCAGGAGGTTCCAAACTTCTTTTCTTTCCGAGGCTGGACACGTTTTGCATGCTAATTTGGGAGGCGATTGAGGGGGAGGGCACATTAGGGAACGGCACTTAGCCATTAAGCCAGGGAGACTAAAGCATCCTGCCTGGCTCAGCACGGCTGGAGACTGTCTAGAGCATCGCCAGCTGCTCTCAGATACCTACAGTGGAGCTCTTTTATGCAAACACCTCCAGTAACAGCTTTTGTGGATCTGACAGACAGAGTGGTTAAAAATTAGGCATTCGGTGGGTCTCCAGTGGAGAGACATTGTACAGCACATCTGAAGAGGGGAGTCACACTCGGAAAGGAAATTCTGAATTGTCTGAAGGGGAAAGGCTGCTCAGGCAGGCGGGGTGGATCCCGACGGCAAATCGAGCCGTGCTGTGAGTATCACCCATGTCAGCCCTCCCCATCTCCCCGGGGATCCAGCTCCCTAAATGCGGGTTCACAGACAGAAGGCAGTCACATCCCCCCAAAAAAGGAACCAAGGCAGATATTCCCTGCAAATGGGAGCGTGGAGCGATATGCTGCTTTCCCCATCAACTCTCAAAATTTCCTACAGAACCTCGCCTGCATTCTTTTTTTTTTTTAATCACAGACTCGCTCAGGGCTCTCTCAAGGTGGTGTAGCTGTTTAATGTATTTTATTTTCCCCAGGATTGCTTGCTCTCAGTGTGAAGAGTGTCAGTTATTTGGGGAAACCTGAAATCAAGTGGGCGAGCGGTGGAATTATTCATGAGGACACCGTGAGGAGGGAGGTTACCTCCTTCACCCCGACGGGAGGCCCAGAGCTCAGCCATTGTTTCAGGCTCAGAATGAAAAGGCAAAAGTTTGTGTCCCCTTGAGCCTGGACAAGGCATCAGGAGCTGAAATTATAGGGAAAGGCACAGCTGGTCCATCACTGGAGGAGGGAGGGGAGCTCTGGCAATGCTTGAGGCTCCTTGCAGCCCTGTGCAGCTGAGGCTTAGGTAAAACTCAGGCAACACTGCAAAATCCTTCAGGTTTGAGCACTGAGGGCATAAAGCTGGGGTTTGCTTGGTCTGCAGGGCTGTGTCCTGCTTCAAATGCCTGCCCTTCTTTCCCAGAGCAGCCACCCCCTCATTTCACTCCTGAGCATTGAGGTTTTTCCTCGTGCTGGTGGAACTTAAAGTAACACATGCCTTCTAAAGCTTCTCTTAGACGTGATGCTATTTTTCCACTTCTTCTACTTCCTATTTTTCTCCTTTCTGCAGGTCAGCACCTGCCTGTGCAAAAGGCACACCCCACACGTAGCCCCATCAATAAACCACGTTTGACACACGCAGGACAACCAACAACTTCTCTTTCCAAGACCCTTGGGAAAACAGTGCTTCAGCGGCACTGACTCAACTCTTCCAAATTTAAATGGAGAGCCATTAACCCCCCATTTCTGCCCTGCATCTCTGCCAGACCAGGGGGGTTGGCTCAGCCCAGGGCAGGGAGGACCATGAAGGCAGAGCCACCTGCCCACTGGAGACTGGTGGCTGCAGGGGGATCACTGGGGCAAAGGAAACATTCTCTGGGCAAGAATGGTGGGGGCTTGTGGTTTTGTGTTTTGTTGTTTGTTCTGTTTTGTTTCTGAACCAAAATCCTGGAGCTGCCCCTTATTCCAGTACTGATTTCTGATATTCACTGCATTTTCTTTTGAATACATCTTGTTGCTGTAGGGAACACCAGATGCTCTGGCTGTGCTGCTGTTGCCTAGGGACGGCCTTCAGATATCTTGTTTGATTTTTCTGCCTCATTTATCATCAAATCAAAATCCCTTATCCAAACTTCCACGGGCTCCTGTGGGCTTTGGTACCAACAATTAACAGCATCTGCTAAGGGGTGACCACACGGTTCCTGTCCAGGGTGGGAATGAAATAGATGGGATGGAGAACTGACAGATTAGGGACTGGCATTTAGATTACTACAAAATACACATCGAAGTATTATACATCTGTATTTCATGTTTTATATGTATAAATCCATCAAATATACATATGCATAAAAACTCCTTAAAACCCCCAAAACCTCCTCAAGTGATGGTCTGAGATGCCTTGGGAGTGCAGTTTATTTTAATTGGAGGCTGGTCAGACACAAATGCATGGGTAGAGACAAACTGACAGAAGAGGTGAAGGACCTGCTGGGGAAAAGAGATTGATTTAAAGCAGCAAACTAAATTTGGAAACGAGGTGATAGAAACTGGCACATGAAAATGCATTCTCTTTCTTACTCCCATTTACACTCCTCTTATAAATAAGGTTATTTTAAGAAAAAGAAAAGTTTCAAGTTGTCATGTTTGAAATGCTAGATGGCAAAGCCATCCCCTTTGTCCCTGTTTGGATTAAAATGTGTCTTTCCACATCCCAGATGGAGTGGAAACAGTAAAACCAGAACTTTTAAACAAACACTTGCAAGGGGAGTTCATTTGGTTTTAAATACTTGTCCTGCTCCAGACAGGACGCACAGACCACACAGAGTGTCACAAAACACCATTTCTTTTCTCCCTCTCCAAAAAAAAAGAATAGAAATGTCTTACCAAAGGAGATTTGGGTGAGTCCAGCAGAACAGCAAAGATTTACACTCCCAGATGCAAAAACCAGACCATGATACCTCTATCCATTTCCGTGTATTGAACCAGAGCTGCACCAAAAGCCTGTCACAAGGTATGACCTTAAACACGAGTTTCAAATAAAGCTGAAACCAGTTTTGGCCACAGGACAAAAACATCACTGGGTCTGGCTGCCTCCAGATCATCCCAGTAATGGTAAAGGCTCGTTTTGTCAACCAGGGCACAAAGCTTTGAAAGCAGAAGACATCAATGCAATGGTTTAGAGGCACAATTTAGTCTTGAGATAAGTAAAGCTAAAAGACTGACCTTCTGTCTCACACCAGGACTTTGCCTGTCTTTGGTATTAAATCCACAGGCAGAATCTTCCATGTCCTAGAAAAAATATATTAAAAGAGCCTGAATTTGTGTTGTTCCTAAATTTGATACCTGTTTGTGTGCCTGTGTAGTGTAAATATTGTTGGAACAAAGAGGGTTTCAGCTTTGTGCTTGGAGTTTCTGGTAACTCAAGTGCAGGTGAGACCAGAAATGATGAAATAAAAGTTTCCAGTTCCTCAACACTGATATGAATATACAACAAAAGAGAGTCAGCCCGTTCTTGGGGGATTAAGTGGTTGGAAACACAACGAAAAATCCTTAAAAAATAGAATAAAATGAAAACATTTTCTTGTCTAAACTTCCTCTTAAAAAAAAAGAAGACTGAAATATGTGAGCTATCTGCCACTTTCTGCAGCAAGAAGGGGGACAATTTTTCCAAAAACTTTTCAAGTCTGACATTTCATCAGAACTGGAGCAGCCATTAACAGCTGAGGATGCTCTGCAGTTCTACAGCCCCTGTTCACCCCAAAAGCTTCCTCCTCAGCCCTGTTGTGCCAATATCTGTATTTTAGAGCTGCAAACACAGAGAGAAAGAGCTTTTTTTTTCTCCAAATACCCACCCTGGCGGGTAAGGACGGCCTCGAGAGCAAACCCTGGAGCTGCAGAAAAGCCGCCCCAGAAAATCCTTGAATTTTTGAGGAATTGCCGGAGTTGACAGCGGGAAGGCTCCAGAAAAGTGCTGGGGAATGGAGCCGGCTGTGACAACAAAAGCTCTGCAGATGGCTCTCCTGATGGAAAGGCAGCGTGGTGCTAAAACCCCGAGTTTTCCATTGTTACCTGGAGCATGGAATTTGTTACCTGGAGCATGGAATAACAGCCCCATTGAGGGCTGCAGGTTCGCAAAGCAGAAGGGAGAGAGCTGAATGGCATCGCCAAAGGTGCCCGAAGGCTTCTCAATAAGGCTGAACTCCTAAATTCCTGAGGTGCCTCCGGAAGATCCCACTTGGCAGGAGTAATTCCACAAGATATCAATACCCCCCCAAACCCCCAGGTCCTTGTGGACCTCGTGGTGGCAGAATAAACACCCGAAAAAAGCAGCAGCTGGTAAATTGTTGTGTGATTGCCGGTGCCTGAGGATAAGTGAGGACTTTGGCCAGACTCTCCTCACTTAATTCTTCATTTTGCCTTGGAAAATGTCAGCAAGCTGCTACAGAGTGAGCCCAGCTTCCTCAGAATTTGTGTCATGCTGATGTTACTTGTAAGACATATTCCTCAGGCAGAGCAAGGGAAGCTGCTGAAAGAACATGAGGTAGTTTTAAAAAAATTTAAAAATGCATCAAAATATTATTTCTACAGCATTGTTTCTAATTGTTTTTAATTCTATTGTTTCTAATTTTTCTTCACCGTGGCTGTCTGGACATCCTGCCCTAGGCACCCGTACGTGTTCAGGTCTGCACAGGGGTTTTCCCCTTGATCTCCTGGCAAATAAAGTTTAATACGGTGGGAGACATCTCTGCTGGCTGTTTGCATTTGGAATACCCAATAGGGACAGAATTCCTGCCTGCCAAGCAAGACACCTTAAACATCACATTGTGACACCAGCAGCGCAAAAGGCACTCCCCACATGCTCACCAGTGAACACAGGGCAGGGGCCAAAGCTTCAGTGAGCAGCTTGTTTTAGATACATGTTATGTTATTGGCTTTTGGCAAATATTGAGATGAATGTTATATGTGTAGTGTTGGAATGACTCTGCTGTATAGTTCTTTTTATTTAGACATAGTAGTGAGATAACTGGTATATAGTTATGCTTGTAATTGAACTGTTTGGTTGGGATAACATCCAATGAACATGTGAAGAGGACCCTGCTATTGATGTGCCCAATGATCAGCACCTGCCATGTGAGGAAAGCATGGAGCACAGCCCAAACTGGAGGGGATAAGGAAACTACAGCCAAGGAACAGCCTGCTCTAAAAAGGCGGACCCAAGGAGTGGCCATGCAAAACTGTTCTTGGAAAAAGATGAATATGCATCACACCCTATGCATATGCAACGGGCAGATGGAACAGAAAATGTATTTAAAGGGTCCCTGAGAGATTTCAGGTGTGCTCTTGGCTGAGGTCCAAGACACCCGGTCAGCCAAGGTACCAGGTCGACTGTATTAACCCTTTGCTTGCTTTCTGTCTCTTACTGTCTTTTCATTAAACTTTTTAAATTTTACCAGGAAAGTGAACCTCGTTCTTCACAAGCTTCTCTTTCCAAGGCCTTTAGGAAAACAGTCCTTTGGCAGCACTGACTTGTCACCCTGGTTTTTTTCAGCCTTCTGATGTTTCCTTTTTAAAAATTCTTTTCTCACAGATTTTTCTGTAAACAAGAGATTTGTTTATACATAGTTTATCTTGTTAGCATTCTTTCTTGGAGGAAGAGATTTCTTGATAGGCGTCTGTCTTGACCAATGTAATTAGAGAATTGTTAACTTTGCCTACCAATCACTAGGCTTGTTTGAAGTATTATATAAAAGAGTCAGAAATTTGAAATAAAAGTTCTTTCAGCACTTAGGACTTCTCCAAGTTTGTGTCTCTTCATTTTGTGTCCTACAGCGACACTGACTCACCTCAACTCATCCAAATTCAATTCAAGAGCCATTTTTGAAACACTCTGAATCGGATGCCGGGAGCGTAAAGGATGGGGCTGGCTCTGCTGTCCCTGGGCTGAAAGTTAGGAAATTGAGCCCAGAAAGTCCCGATCCATTCACACAAGAACTGATCAGACCAGGTCTTGTATTCCTGAGTGACTCAATTATCACCCACTTTTCATCCTTCTCTGCTGAACTACCCGGGGTGGCGGATTAAGGGAAAGAGAAGATGCAAAGCGGAAAGTCATCAGCATTTGTTCCTGGAGAAGACAGCTGAAAGCTGGGAAGGCAGGATGAGAAAGAAGCAGCGCTGAGACACAAAGCATTCCAAGACAAATGCCCATTACCCAGCACAATGTGCTGCTACTTTCTTAGCAACACGCGTCACTTGAATTAATTTTCCGAAAGAAAACAGACTGTCTCAACAGCAGCCTGATGGTCTCAGCAATTCGCTTTACAATTACTCACTAAACTACCTTGATTTAATTATTCAAGAAGAATCTCACTGCCACTGATAACTACTTAATTAAAAACACAACTTTAGAGCAATAAGAGAGTCACATTATATTGCATTTGAAATAGATTTCTCGCAGTAAACATGCGCAGTTCATTTTAGCCGGCTTAATGTGCCAATACATTTGGAGTCCCAAGGATTTTAAGAATGGCTCGAGCACCAGTCATCATCCAGGGGCTGCAAACAACACTCACGAGCTTGTTCTTGCTTGGAGCAATTTCACTCAGATCAAATTAGGAAAAGCAGCGCTGCGACTGAGACGGTGTAGAGCATAAAACTTGATGCTCGGAAAAGTCAGAAGCTGAGAAATGAGGACAAATTCTTATGCTGCTCCACTGTTCCTGCTGGAAATTATACAACTTCTAATTTTTTTTTAACTATTTTTAGTCAGGGGTTTTGCTTGCCTTTGCCCAGAGGGAAGAGAATGGAGATTTCTGTTTAAAAGACTTCCCTGGACGAGGCCTGACGAGTTTAACATCTGCAGGCTGGGGGTAGCACAGCAGAAACACAGGACACAAGTGACCATTAACCAACATCAACGCCCCAACATCCCCCTGTGGGTCGGAGACACCTGGTCTGGGGAAGGATGGATAAGAGAACCAAGAATGAGGACCTAATCAGCATCGAAGGCATCAATAACCAATAGGCAACCAAATACTAAGGATTGTGTAACTTGGGACCAATGAACATTGAACCAATGAATTTCGCTGGGTTTTGTCTGCAGGAGTAGCTGGGAAATCTGGCGAAGGACCAGGTGTGATGGAATGATTTTCTCTGCACAACCCGGGCTGTGTGTGGATAAAATGATTTCTGCTGCACGTCCTGGCCAGAACGACATCCTGGCCAGAATAAAGTAATGCCTTAACTCTCTAACACTAAAAAAAGTTGCTGGAGAGTTTTTGTTTTCCCACGACGATTCGGTGACATTCCCCAGCACCCCACTGTGCTCTCCTGCCCTCTTAGTGCTGCCAGAGCTCCACAGGTGAAGCTGCAAAACCTTGGCTGGGGCCAGCATCTCCATTCCCACCAGCAGAGAAGGACCTGCCCTGGTCCTAGCTGGGCCAGATGCTGGTGATTTGACCCTGTCCCCCACTCTGTGACCTCACCCTGAGGGCCCCCAGGATCTTCTCCAACAGCCTGGGTGCATGGAGGGGACATCCAGCCCTTCCCGGGTCCGCTGGTGGGAGCAGCTCTCATCCTCCAGACTGGACATCTCTGACTGAGGTCAACTGCCTGAAAGCAATTCCCATTTTTTATGAATTTAGCATATTAATGGGTATCAAGCACGGGTATCATTAGGTACTTGCAAGAGTCAAGAGCAGTCTTTGAAAATTTGGTGCTTTTTAACCTGTGGCAGAAGGGGCTGTGAATTAATTGGCTCAATTTCCATTGGGCTAGAGATGGAGAGAGCTTTGGGGGAAGGAGCTGTTGGCTGCCTGTGGCCAGAGGGACCAGGGGCAAGCAGGGGTGGCTGCAGACACCAGCCTGACTCATGAGGAATTCCCTGGGACCACTGGCTGCATTTAGGCTATGCCAAGTGATGTAGGAAAGCCTCCCAAATCACCAGCATTCCATCTCCTATTTCGTTGTTTAAAACCTCTCTCCTTCCCCCTAACTAAGAGGCAGCGACTCCTTTGGTTTTAATGCATTTTCAGTGCAGCTGAAACTATAGATGTATTTATATATGAAAAAAATTTAATGACTGCCTTCTTGAATATTATCTTCCCGTTTATTGTGTGCCCTCTCTCCCCTTCTCTTCCCAGAGAGACCAACCATCACATGAAAATGCTTTTCATCATCTGCAAAATTTGATGCCCAAAATAGCCCCATGGTTGCCCTAGCAACAAGCATTTATTCCCCCTCCCCCCAGCATCCCCCCCTTTGCATATTGCTGCATATTTCTATCATCTCTTTCCAGGCACAGTTCATAAACACGGCTGCATAATAAAGAATGTTATCACCAATGACTTACAGCCCAGCTGCTGCAAATAAGATATGAAGTGGCAAGGAAATACAATTTCATGCAGCTAGGACAACAGATTGATTGGGTGCCCTTCAAATTTGATGCCACTTCTTTAAGTCTGTCCAAATTAAAAAAAAAAAAAAGTGAAAAAAAAAGTTAGTTTCCCCACCTCCCCATCTTTCCACGGCAGCAACAGACAATAAAAGTGGGAGATAATTCACTAGGACACTCATTATGTCTGCAGCAACCTTGCCCTGAGAGATTGACAGTTTAAAGGCATGTGCTTCTTTTCCCTGCCACCTCCTCTACTTTTCCCCCAGCTGCCCTTCTTCATCAAAAGTCTCATTCCTCCAGTTTGGTTACCTGTTTAATTCAATTATGTTCCCTTTCAAATTATTATTTCTGTTCAGATTATGAGCCAGAAGGTTGTTACTGATAGAGACAAGCAGCCCCCTAAATTTCATTACCATCATGTCCAAAACTTTGTCCTTGTTTTTATTGAGTTTTGGTAGCACAAGAGGAAAAGCCTCTGTCCCACAGCAATCCCATCAAAGAGCGCCCCATCAAGGACAAAAAGAGGTGGGTTTGTAAATTCTTCCTCACTGCTGTCAGCTCTGATGGGTTCACTTTCAAGGCTGTGGAGATCTGCCTTGGAGGCTGATGTGGATGTGCAGGGAGCACTTTGTGATCTCCTGGTGCCAAGGTGTGACACAGCAGGGCGAGGTCCTGCACGGCTGAACGGTGCTGATGGGCCTGGGTGCTGCTGCTCACAGCAGAGACAACATCTCTGGGTGCAGACAACTCCCCTGCAGGGTTTGTCTCCCACATTCACCTCTCCTTTCTGTCCCCTCTCCTCTGCTAACAGTGTTTTATGGAATTCTTCCTCACCCCGAGCGTGAAGATTGTGGTGCCTGTCTCTGAGCCATCACTCCTTCTTCCTTTCCTTTCCTTTCCTTTCCTTTCCTTTCCTTTCCTTTCCTTTCCTTTCCTTTCCTTTCCTTTCTCCCTCAGGGGCTCTTCCTCTGCATGGAAAGTGTTTTTGGAGCACTGCTGGCAAGGATGGGGTCATTCTTGAACAGGGACCTCGGTGCTGATCCCAGACACTGCAACTGTCAGGAGAAGAGCAAGATTCCAGGTGTGTCCTGGCTGCACAGAGACCTCTCTGCTTGGAAATGTGCAGTGAAAGAAAATCTGGTTTGTTCCCATCTAGCAAAGAGAAGAGAGAGACCCATAATCGGTGTTGTGCAGCCTCTGGCTCCAAATTATCTCTAGGGTTAGTTAACGCTAATCAATCTCCATCAATCAAATAAACCACAGAGGAGGAAATTGCTCCTTGCAGAAGCTGTTCTCTTAGTGCTCAACAGCAGCACCAACTGCTCCCAAATCCTCCCAGAGAGCCCTGGAGGAACTCACGTGCGTGTGGGGACAACACAAAGGCTGAAGGGAGCATTTCTCACAGCCAGGCTGGGCTGCAAACAGCTCTCCCTGCCCACGAGCACTGAGATACCGAGATGCTCCTTCATCTTTTCATGGATTTTTTTTTCCTTTTTCCACAGAAAGGGTGGTAACACATTTGAATGGACTGAGCAGGGAAGTGGTGGAGTCACCTTCCTTGGAAGCCCTGAAAACCCACATGGATGTGGCACTTGAGGCCGTGGTTTAGTGGTGAACGTGGTGGTGGTACGGCTGGCAGCTGGACTTGATGATTTTAAAGGTCTTGTCCATCTTTAACGATTCTGTGACTCTGCCTGTATCCAGTGCAGCATCCCACTGCCTCTCAGTTCCCCCATTCCCATCAGGACATTGCAATAACGAGTCTAGAACGAGGTTTCAAGCACAAACAGCTCTGATTTGTGCAGTGAACTGGATCTGAGTCCTGGCAGCTTGCACTCACTGGCCCTTAGGATGTTGTGATGCTTAAACGCGTAGGACATTTGCCAGCTCTTCAGATGGAAAACATGAAAGCAGCTCAGAACAGGATTATTACTATTATCAAAATGAGAGATGAGGTTTTAAACCCAAAACTGCAGATCAGGAAAGTTAAAACCATTTTCCATCTTGAAATACGTTCAGTGATGGAGGACTGAAGTCAGCATTAAAGCAGCACTCATGGGTCACACAGAGGGGGTGCTCAGAAGTGGCACTGGAAGAGCACAGCAAAGTTGGTGGATTTTTGTATATTTTAAAGCAGGGATGAAGAAAAGCAGAAAATGTGTCATATGAGAAGGAAAGATTTTTACAGACTAATTTCTACCAGCTCCTTTGAGGCGTGAGCAGTTCTTTAATGTAGGAAGGGTCACTTCTGTGCCAATTTCTGCCCTAAGTGGAGGCCAAGTTCAAGAGAAGTGTGTTTCTTTTAATTTCCTTTGGATACAAGTGCTCGGATCCAGACGCCCATTTATCTTTCCTGACTCAAGTAAATAAATTGAAAAAACCCCAACTTAGCGTGTCCTATAAAAACCCCATAACACAGCGAGATCCAGCATCACTTTTTTTTTTTTTACACCTAAAACCTTAAACCCTTCTGACACCATAAAACACCGGCGTCCCCCATCCCATGATTGTTTCCCATAATCTAGGAGAACATTAGAGAGAAAAATCGCGCTGAAAAAAAATGACATCTTATCTATTTCCTCCCTTCCTGCCGCCACTGGGCGCTGTCGCCGTGGCAGGTCAGACACCTGCTCCCCACATTACGGGCTGAGGAGGTGATAAATGCTCCTCGGCGGTGACGAGCGGCCGCATCCACCGGCTGTCAATCTGGAACAGGCATCTCCGCTCTGTCACCGGTCTTTGTCCCGCCAACGAGCCCTAAAAGCAGGGGAGAAAGGCAAAAAATGGGAAAAAAAAAAAAGAAAAAAAAAAAAACAAAAAAAAAGGGGAAGGGGCGGGAGCCCCGGGGACTCCTCTGACTGCCCTGGAGGGTCTGAGATCCTGGCAGGGGTCAGGGACCCCCCTGCACAGAGCCCAGACAGACACTGCCCTGGATCTCGGGCCATGGAAGAGCTTTCAGCTTGTGAAATGAATGACAAGTCACGAGAATGTAACAAAAATAATAGTTAGTAATAGCAGTTAAGAGATCACAAGTTGCAAATGGAGAATATTGGGGTTTTTAGAAAGGGGTCAGAAGAAAACATGGAGGACCTGGGTGTGGTCCTTGTCCTTTTTGTCCTTCTCCTTGTCACCCATTTTTCTGCTGTGGTGGCTCACAGGGACTGGTGTAGGACAGAGGTGACCTGTCTGACATTAGCAGTAGGTATTGGTGATTAATGGTAAATAAAGGATATGTAGAACATGGTATAAGAGGTTTTGTCCCCCTGTCGTGGGTGGGAGTCGCCTCCTGCCCTCACTGCCCTCACTGCCCTTGGCAGGGCACAGAGAGAATTTGTAGATAAGAAATAATAAACAACCAAGAGAAAACCTGAAACGGCGGCTTTGACTCTTCTTGTGCTTCAGCACGGGGCATTCAGGGAAAAAAGACTCTGATCTGCCATGACTTGGAATCTCAAACCTGAGAGAAAGGGACTGACAATTTTTGTCTCCCTGGAGGGGAGAGCCATTGCCCAGATGTGCCAGAAACCCCGGGGTGGGAGCGGGGATGCTGCAACCAGCACCACCCCTACAAACTTTTCAATTTCCATGAGGTTGGATCTCCTGGATTTGGCCGTGACCCCCACATGGCTCTGGATGTATTTAACCTGGCAGAGCCCAGCTTCATCATCGGTGCACCAGCAGTGGGCAGGCCCCTGATGGCTGACCTCTCCCACCTCAGGACTGCATCACATCCTCATTTAGGCAGACCTTGGGCCACCTCAGCAAGGTTGAAGAGGTCAAGGAGGAAGAGCCTGGTTTGGTTTTTCCCTGCCCCATCACAGCAGGCTGTGCCCTGCTTCCAAAGGAGTGGCTGCAGCAAATGCACTGAACATTCCCCTTGGAACAGGCACAGCTCTGACATTCTGCACGTTCCAGTCTTGCCACAAGTATTGTCCTTTCTTTTGGGACTCCTTTTGGTGCTTGGATCTGTCAGTGGCTGTTGAAACTTGTGCTACACCTCATGGGCACATCCCTGTGCGGATGTCCGGCCTAAAAACACACCTGGAGGTACCTGGAGAACCTCAACACTGAAAAATACAGGAACTCCAGAGTGCTGATGGCCACCCATGTTCATCCCTGTCCAGGCTGGAGATGGACACTGGCACCTCCACATGGATTTGCTTCAACAGTCAGGAGTGACACCACATCCCTGAGCACAGGCTGAGAGGAGCAACAAGCCTCCAGCACATCCTTTTTGTACTGGAACCACTGCAGTGGGAGTGATGCCCTCAGCACAGCACCTGCTGGTGCCCCAAGTGACCCCATCCCCTCTGAGGTGGGCAGGACACATCCCAGGAACCAGCTGTGGAGTCATCAGTTACACTGTGGTTCCGCAGTGCAATTATTCATAAATATTTATACACACACACTCCCTTTGTTCTGCTTTTGTGTGACATAGAGGGGAATTTTGGCTCTGTTCTCTCTGCCTCACCTGGATTTGCTCTGCCCTTTCTGTTGGGTACAAGGGATTTGATTGAATTAACTTAATTGGCAAATGTATTGTTCAGACAGCTGTGACCGAAACGACTTTGTGCATCGGTCAGGAGGTTAAGTGGCTCATGGCAGCTCCCCACACCTTTCTTTGCTTTCAGCCCCCCTGTACTGACTCTGAGTCACTTTTTGTGTTTGAAAGCAGTTTTTTGGGGGTTGGAGGCAGTTTCAGGGGGCAGACAGACCTGCTGTGTTGTACATCACGTTTGGGTGCAGAGAGGTCAGCTCTGGAACCTCTGGCTCCTCGCCTTGCTCCCAGCCATTGGCCACATCACTGCTTTGGGAATTGTGCCCACATGGCACTTTTGTTGAAAAGATGCAAACTACATGTCTGGAAAAGGCACCTGCAAGTCAACATTTCTGCCTGGTCTTTATCTCACATGCTGTGGTTGGGCTCGGCGTCTTGCAGACCTCAAAGCCTCAGAGGAAGGCTGTGAGTGCCCATGTCCTGCTGTGCTGAGGCTCTGCAGGGCTGGCACCTTCACCCCTCACCTCACCCCTGCAGCCCAGGTTCCTCCCGTGTGACTTGAGGTGACTGTGACTCAGATCCCTCCATGAGAAACAGAGCAAGAACCATCTCCAGATGGACTTCCAGGTCTCCAGACAGGATGAGTTGTTCTTGGGCAGACCTTCCTCTCTCCCCTCTGACTCTCCAGTAGCTGAGCTGATGAGGTTCTCAACTTCAGTAGCTCAGCTAAGAGCCTGAAATGGACCAGTGTTCAGCAGCCCTTCCCCTTTCCCCGTGAACTGTTGCCTGCTTTTCATTGCATTGTGCACAAGCTGCATAACTTTACAGCTTGGGAGGGCACTGTTTGCAGGAGATCTTCCACAAAAATGTTCACACTCTGGCATCCTCTGAACTCCTGCAACCAGAAGAAAAGCCAAGGAGAGGCAAGTCAGCAGCAGAGGGGAGCAGGAGAACCTGATTTCTGGGGATGCTGTGGGACAAGTCAGGACACAAAACAGGAGAGACACTTCACTCTTGTTCTCATGGGCTGCACCACTCAAGGTGAGCCAGGCCCTGCAGCACCTGTGGCTGTGGCTGCTCAGAAGCCACTGCTACAGCAGTGGCAGACAGGCTGTCACCTTGTGTCCCTGTCAGCAGTGGTGGCCATGCTACAGAGGTGATGGACACTGTCAGCACAAGTGTAAGGCAAACAGCCCTTTGGGATGGCACTGTGCCACAGCTGAGGATTCAAGTGTCTCCTCTGCTCACAGCCTCAGGGCTCCAACACTCTCCAGAGTCCAGCATCTGATGGAAAACCAGGAGTCTGCAGTTTGTGACCCCACACAAACCTGACAGATTCAGTGACTGAAGCCCCACAGACGTGCAGTGACTTTGTGGATGCAAAGAGAGACAGCAGCAACAATCCTGATGTCACCTGAGAAGTGGCTCTGCCCCAGCTGTCACTGTCACTGGGTGCTGCCAGCACTTAGATGGGACCAAATTCCCTCTCCTGGATGGAAGAGGTCACCTCTGGATGATTGGCAAGGTAAGGTGTGGGAGAAGCTCCTATTTACCACTTCTCTGCACCCTGATCACCCTCTGGCCAGGCACTGGTCCACCACCCAGAGGGGCAGGACAGCCCTTCCCCAGTACCACGGGAAAAAAAAAACACATTTAAAGCTTACAGGCGGAGAGAGAATGGCAAATTTTCATAACCATTTTGATTCCTGCTAACTGAAGCCAGTGTAAATCTCTGTTTTTTATGAATCTCACTTACATTTCGTGCCTGACTTGTGCATAAAACTTCCCCAGATTTATACAAGCCCACTCCATAAGTCATCCCCTTCCCAATCGGGCCCTATATCTTGATGACCTTTTAGAAACCGATGACTGCTTTCCTGTTGTTATCCATAATTGGAAAAGCACTAGAGATAAGAAAATTTATGGCAATGAGTGATCTACCTGCAAGAGACAATAAAGAACTCTGGGCGGTGAAAGAAGGGGAAGGAAAAATCCCACACACGGAGCGGCGCAGGCGTGGGGAACGCTCAGATGCACACACAGCTCTGGCTGAACTTGCCCTGTTTTTACTGAATCCCTCTCTCCCTGAGCCCTCAATTCCCCTGACCTTGCAGCCTCCACCCCACAGGACAGATGCACCCCTGCATTTCGGTTTTCTTGGCATTTACTTGCAAATCTTTTGGTTTCAGGTGAACGAAGCATCATATAGGAGCGGGTTCAGTCCTCAGGTGGATGATTTATCCACACAACCCCATCCTGCTAGGAAAGTAGCCCAGGAGTGCAGTGCTCACACTGTGATGGGTGTAACACGCAGGGGGGTGGGCAGGGCAGCCCTACACATCACTTTGGGGTTGATCACAGAGACACAAATCACCTCACCACCATCCACAGCAATCCCTGCCAGCAGGAATCACTCCACACCAGCACCACTGAACTGCTCCTGGCCACCAAAAGCCCCATTCCCAGAGCGAATTTTGGGTTGTTTGGAAACAAAGGCAGGAGTTCACTTGCTGCCACATCCCTTCTCTGGCACTGCACAAACAGATTGGGGTGTAGCACTGCTGGGTGTAAGAAATGGGAGCTGTGTGTGAGGCACAGATCCTGATCTCAGCTGTTCCCAAGAAATCCAGAACATGCCAGGCATCAAGAAGAGAAATGCTTCCAGTCACATCCACTTTCCAGCCAGAGTAACCCAGGTGACCTTCTTGTCTCTAAGAGGTGCTGAAATAAAAAGGAGCATTTTCTACTCCAAGGGTGACAGAGCAGCCACCAGCAGTGCTGAAAGGGCTGAGTGTGGAGGGAGAGCCCAAGGTCTGCAAAGCAGAGGGATGAAAATCTGCAAACAGGCAAATAATTTGTCCACCCTTACTCTACAAGTTGCCTTCAACTCTCCTGCAAGAGCAGGAGACTCCTACAAGAGGCAGCCAGGATTTCACTGCAGGGAAAAAAAAAGGCCCCGTTATTCCTGGATCAGCTGTAGCACACATCCAGGCAGCCTCCAGGAAATCATCCAGCCCTTTCTGTTCTCCACATCTTCTACTGAAAAGTGCTGATAAAAGGACAATGCTCAGTCCCTATCACGACAGCATTTTCAGGTAGCTGGATGAGAGTTGCTAAGACAGTTTCAAAAGTGGCTTTCCAAAGCTCTGCTGTCACTTGAGACACACAGATACAACGACCTGCACCCACTCTGATTGCTGTACAAGTGTTTGTGCTGCCCCAGCTTAAGATGGATTCTGGCCACAGCTCAGCTTTCTGATTTGCAGTCGGGAGGATTACACAGAACTATCTGTGATAATTAACTCCCGAGAGAGAAGTTAAAGAGAAAACAGTGAGAGCAAGTGGCTCGGAACCAGAAAAAAACCCCAACAAAACAACAGATGACAAATTCCTGGCAGGGGCTGGGATGAGGAGAGGCAAACAGAAAGCAGGAGTGGTTGTCATTGAGGAAACCCTGGCAGGTCTCCCCTACCAGCCCTTGCAAATAAAGATCTCTGCAGCTCCATCGAGGGTCACCAGATCTGTGCAGCCCAAGGCTCCTCCAGTTTGCAGCTTTTGAACTGGCTCCCAGTGAGCTCTGCCCCTTTTTTGGGTTTTTTGGGTGGCCTTATGAGGTGGTGGCAGCTCAGGGCTGAACATCCCTCCCTTGCTGTGGTCTCCTCCAGCAGCTCTCCTCCAGCTCTGCCGACTTCAGCCCGTGCCGAGGACATCTGTATTTTTGGATTATTCATTATGAATTGATTAGTTCATCCCACAGTCACCCTGATCATATTCTTCCTATGTACTAACATCTCAATGAGTGAGCAGTCAAGTAGAAAATGAATGCATTAGTGCCTGATTGTATTACTAAGCTCTTGTATATGCTAACGAATGCAGCAGGGCTTAATTCAGCCCAGTAACAAACAGGTAGTTGCAGAGTTAAGCAGCACGAGTGTCCAAATAAGAGTAAAACATCAAAAAAACCCTCTTAATATCTTTTGTGTTTAACATTTAAATTAGCTTTGGACACGAGTACTTGTTTGTGGAGAATTCTTTTGTCTGGGTATAAAGACATTTTCCTGCTAGGATTTTCACAATCATGACACTGAATCAACCACTTTTGTCCCTGGCAGGGTAGAATTGATTACAAACCACCTAGTTAATTAAAAAAACCAGCTGGCATTCAGACCTGCTTTTTAGCAGAAACTAAGCTCAGAAAATTATTTTTTGCAAGTCCACTGGAATTGCTATTTGCAGTAAAATATGCCAGATGAAGTTCTCTGCTGGGAACAGAGAAATGAAACTTTTTTTCCCTTCCTTTTATTTTTATTTTTCATCATACTCTGTATGAGATAATTTCCTATTTCTACCCACAGCAGCTACAATTGTACCTACAGAAAAGAAAAGCTGAGAGAAAGCACAAAAGGAACAGGTACATTTTCTGAGCAGGTTGGCCAGGCAGGAACTTTGTCCTTGTCCATTGACTTACTGCGTGATGCAGAGAATAGCAGCTCTCTGGATCACAATCTGTTCATCAAAACTTTATGAGTAATAGATGAAAAAGTCTGGAAAATTTCCACCCGGGCTCAGGTTTGGCTCCCTTGTTCAGAGCAACCAGCACAGCTGCAGACACACAGAGCCCTGCAGTCCAAGCACACCCATTGCTGTGGCTTTTGGGGGGCACAGAGCACACAGACCTACCTGTGCTCCCCAAATTTGCAAGGATATTTGCTCAGGGAGCTTTCCATAAGGATTTCTAGACAGGCTCAGGTGGTGCAAACAACCAGCATCCTAACAGGTCCACATTATCCCTTCCACCAGCTGGTTACCATTCAAATGTAACAGGGACAGTAGTAAAAAAAATAAAAATGATAAAAAAATTCCTCCTTCTTAGCAAGAAAAGAATCACCTAAAGCACAGAAGACTCTGTAGCAGCTGTCAGAACAAGGCCTGGACAGCATCTCCCTCCCCAAAAGGGTGGGCACTGACCCCTCCAGAGCCCACAGAGGTGACAATTCAGGAGAGCAGCAGCTGTGCCCAACATGACCTGAATGCAGCAGTGTGACTCAGCCGTGAGGCTGCATTTCTTAGGCAGCCTTGCTGGCTTAGGGGCTGGCACAAAAAGCCCTAAGAAATCCCTCCTGGTTTGGACTCCTCTTGACTTTGCTCCTGAAAGGGACAGCAGTAGGCAGCAGGGCTGCAGAGAGGCCCTGGGCAGGGCTGGCTGCCCCTTCAGGGGGTTTTTGGATCCCACACAAACCAAGGCTGTCAGTGATGCTGGGCTGGCTCCCAGCCGAGCCCTGGGACAGCAGCACTGGCCCTCGGGCATCCTCATCCCCAGGCATGCCAAGAGCCACACGGGCATGGCATGCCACTGGCCCAAATCCCTTCTGAGGGATTGCCCCTAGCAGGGGAATTTGGCTGCTCCTCTGACTCAGCTGAAGGAGATTTTAACTTCCCCTCTCTGACGAGCCTTGGCTGTGTGGAGGTGGCCAGACCCTGTGGCCAAAGGCCTGTCCTCCCACGGGCAGTAGGATACTGTGGAACTGAGCACCCAAATCCACTGAGCAGAGTCGAAATGAGAGCCTGCAAGAAGCACCTGTAACAACTGAGTGCAGAAAACTGACTCATCCCCGTGTTTTCCCCAAGCACAGACTGTGGCTGTTTGGCAATAGACCAAAGAAAATGACAGTATAAACTGCCAGATCCCAGCAAATCTCTTCTTTTGCTGCCTCTCTTTTTCACTTCCGAGAGGCAGAGTTGGTTTTGTTGCTATCCCATAGAGAAGCCTCATTCTCAGGTCTAAATTTGGCTCTCCCATCTTCTCTGTAGGCAAAGTGACAGTGGGATTTGTCTCGTAGATTAAAAAGACTTTCTCTGAGAATCAGTCAATCCCAGAGATGCATCTGGGGTCTCTTCAATGAGTAGAAAGACAAGTGGCCCTGGGGAGCACGGTTAAGGCTTTGCTGGGAGGTGCCATCACCACCACATGGGCTGCACCCAGCTTGAAGGGAAGGTTTAGCACCTGATCCACTCCACAGGTGAGAGAGTGCTAACACAGGCACAAGGGAGCAGAGGCTGCCAGAAATGCTGCATTCATCAGCCTTTCCCTGCGTGGGGAAGAGCTGTGCAGGCTTAAAAAATACATGGCAATAATGTGATTTAAGTGCAGATGAAAGCTGCTGGGCGCCGGCTCCCAGGAGAGCTCTGCGGGAGCAGCAGGAGTGGCCACGGTTCAGACTTCCCCGAGGATTCCCAGAAATAAAATGGAAAGGATTACCCCACAAAGGGCTCCAGAGGTGCTGCCTTCTCGGGGCCTGGGGCAGAATTGGTGCTGGAACAGGGCTTAGCTCGGGCCAGCTGGAGAGGCAGGCACAGCCTGGCTCCCTGCAGCATCTGATAGCCCTGCTGCGGGGCCGGCAGAGGTCTGGGCTTGTAATTTGGGCGTGTTTCCTCTAAGAACCGCAGCGAGGCCATTCACTCCTCTTCCACAGCCCACCAAAGAGCCATTTGTGATAATGACCAAACTTGGTTTCGTCTTGGAAGTCTTTAATAGACTCCTGTATATTATTGAGGTTTTAACGCAGCTAGGAGGGATCCAGAAAAAACACCGTAGACTATGTGAAGATTCTGGTTTTGTTTTCTGTATTCAGAATAAACCACTATTTAAATTTTCTTTGTCACTATTTTCTATACTTCCCTGTACATTCAGAGAAATTTGTATTTATTATTTCAGATTTTTCACCTCACCTTTTCTCTTTTCCTTCACTTCCCCCCCCCCTTTCTACAGCTACAGAAGGAAAAGAATACAAGAAATAGGAAAAAGAAGCAGTGATGCCATTGCCATTCTTCCAGGAGTAGCTGCTCCTCACAAATCCAGCCTTTTGCTGTTTCCCAAGGGCAGGGAGCTGGAGGAGGCAGCATGCACCAGCCCTGGGCAGGGAGCAGGATGTGGCTGGTGAGCTGTGTGACAAGGAAGTGACAACTTTTGATGGGACATGATGGGAGAATCATCTGGTCTTTCCAAAGCTGGACACGTACTGGAAGAGGGTCACCAAACCCGTTCACTTGCCTTCCTTGGAGAGATGCCATTCTCTCCTCCTGGTTGAGGGGGGATCTCCAGGCCTCTGTGAAGGGAAGAGGCAAGGAAAGGAGGAGGGGACCCTCCAAGTGCCCCTCGACTTAAGCAGACAAGGGCAGCAATGGTCTGCCCATCTTAGAAACATTTTGCTCCCCCAGAGACAAGCAGAACCTACCTGGTAACTCTATAGTCCCAAGACTTGTCCTGTACAAACAGGATAAGCTTCTCCATAGAAATTATCTCCTTGCCATTAGCTGGGTGTTCCTGAGCCAGGGGAGCAAACTCCCTGGAGAACAGTGATAAAACCTCTCCAACGGCCAGGTTATCAAATGTTTATGGTAATCAAAGGGAGATGGTGATTATATTTGACCCCAGTGGGTGAGCACAAGTATCAGGCAACCTGGGCACAAGTACTCATGATTATGAGCTCCTGGACTAATAAAGCCAATCAGACATAAACAAAGGCATCAGTAGCAAATGAAAGTAGGACCTCTGTTCCCAAACAGAACTCTGCCAGTGGAGTGTTTTGATCCATCCAAGCAAAACTGCTTCAGATAAACAAATTTGATGAGCACATGGTTTACTCAACATGTGCAGCTGAGGAGCTCTCCATTTTACCTCATGTCTCCCAGAGAAAGGAGGAGTTTTGAGGTTTTACCCTTGCAAGTGTAGCTGCCTTGGAGGAGACCCTCATAGAGATTAGAAGTTTTATATTACACAAAATAGCAGTTTATAGTGTGAGGAAAGTCTTGTCTTGCTTCACCAAGAAACGAGGTACACGAGCAAACTGTAAAATCTGCAGGAATTGTCCAAGCAGTTCAGAAAAGGAACACAGGGCTGGGCAAAGTCAGACAAACAGGCCTGCAGACAGATGTTTTGTATTAACAGACAAAGAAATAAAAAAAAAAAACAAGGGAGAAAAATACCCCCAAGACAGCGTGGCCTAAGAAACAAAACAATCCCCAACATTATTTTAACCTGGAAAAAGCATTTCTGCAAGTGTCCACACACACCCAGCCCTGGAGGTGTTATTTGGAACAACAGATTCCACTGTAGAGATCTCCATCCCACTTTCTAATATTTCCAATCCCTACATACTCAGCTGTATCCAGGAGTGGATCTAAAAATTACTCCAGCCTTACCTTTGCATTGCTCAAAGTAGGAAGGCCATGCATGTTACTCAAGAGCTTACCTGTATACTGCTCAAAAACAGGAAAACAGATTTAAATGATTTAATTTTTTGTTATCAGTCATGTTTTGTCTTCAGAGTTACTTTTCATGACCTCAGTAGGAGCTCATGTCTTTGGAAGGGCTTTCCCAAAGCTGGAAAGAAACCCAGGGTGGGAAAGATCTGCTCTGCATTTTGTACCAACGCTCTTGGAGCAGAACAGTTTGCTGAGGCAAGAGCTGGAGAGCAGGAGAGAGGCAAAGTGAGAGGATAACCTGTTTTCCCCAACAAGATGAACTCAATTCATCCAAAAGAAAGAACTGGGACCTGATGTTACGGGCAGCAAGCGGGGTTCAGTCCAAAATAACCACAGGTGGGTGTCCAACACATGACCACCTCACACACCTGCCAGGGGTGCTCCTGGTCGTGCCACCACCACACAGGACCCCACAAAGCACACAGCCAGTTCACTGGTGAGTGAACCAAAGGCCAAAGGAGCCCTTTCTTCAGCTCTCACATCCACTGCAGGCAGAACAAAGGCCGCACAACGTGGGCCTGATATCCCTGGGTCTGAGAGATTTTAGCCTGCTAACTTTCTCCCAAGAGAGAAATTCTTAAGAAAGCTTCTTCTCAAAACAAATCCTGACAAACAACTACCTTTTCTCAAAACAATCTTTCTCCAGGTGGTGTTTTGCTTTTCTAGTCCTCAAAACATTTGAGCTGTTTCTCTGGTTTAACCAATGGGATTAGAGAGGTGTCATTCCTGTTCATCAATCATGTTAAGGCTGTATCAGAACACCTTATAAAAAGCTAGTAAGAATTAAAACAATAAAGTTTTTTTAATGTTCTTTGCCTTCTGAAATATTTGGAGTCTTTCATCTTTTTCGTGTCCAACAGTGACACACAAGGCTGGCCATGACACGGGAGGGTGGGGAGCCCAGAAAGTGATGGACACACCATACCTGTGGCAAACATGGGCTGTTGCTGCTGTTACCTGTGCCCAAATCAGGGTCTGAGGCAGCCCAGGTGCCTTCAAACTCCTTTTCCCACGGTGTTCCCAGCGTGCACAGCCAAACCACTCAGGTGGCCAGGGAATATGCATGGAGGAACTTGTCCAAAATTTGACCAGGACCCTCACCCCAGCTTACACAGGAGACACGTCCCAGCCCTCCAGCATCTCCCTGAGCACACTGAAATCCTTCAAAGTGCTTTCTGCTTCTCTGGACAAAGGCATAACCAACAGAGGCTGGGAGCCAGGAAGAGGAGGCCAACAGCGTGGGCTGTGGAAAAGAGGACACAGGTTGTTGGTGTTCTTCTGGCGTGTTGTTTTTATTTTTTTTTTTCTTCTTTTTGAGGAGCTGTAGTGTCATCTTGTTTTATTTCCTGGCACTGCAGGCTGCTGGCAGGATGACTTGGTTGCCAGGGAAACCGCTGGGAAAGTGCACAGGGCTGCTGCCCGCATCTGGGCACCAAAACCACGGCTGCCAGCGAGGATCCCACTGCCTCCAGCCCTGCCAGGCCAGGCTGGAAGGAGCAGAAACAGCAGCCAGCCAAGCATCTGCTCCCACAGAGCCCAGATGAGGGGCTGATGGAAGTCTCCAGAGCCAGGGAGCGAGCCCTGCAGAAGGGTCAGGATGCACAGGCAGCCCTCGCCCACCAGCAAGGACAGGGTTAGCCCAGTGCCTAAGGCAGGCTCTATTTTTATTGTTTTTTATTTTTAAATCACTGCCATTAGGAGGATTGTTATGGTCGGCAATTTGCAATAATCAATTTGAAACCACGGTTTGATTAGTTAATGCACTTTCTGCTGCTCCCTGCTCTTAATTTGATTGGGAGGAGAGAGGGGGATTTTGTTTCCTGGTTTGTGACAGTGCAGGTTCCTGCATGTGGTGTCACATCCCTTCTCCTCACCGCTCCCGTGGGGCTGTGGCATGTCCCAGCCAGGGCCAGGACAGGCTGGCTGTCCCCTGCCTTCTCCAGGCAGCCAGAAGGACCATCCTTGCCCACACCCCCCTGACCTCAGCCAGTTCTTTCTGCCTCCCCAGCTCCACACAGAGGGCTGCGGGCAGGTGGGTGGGCAAGGCAGCTCTGGAGCAAAAGGAAAGCTGAGCATCATCCCCAGAAATACCTGTAATACATGGTAATATCCAAAATAAACTCCAGGCAAGCACTGCTCTTCACACTTGCCTGTAATACATGACTACCCTGAAGGTTCTCACTTCAGTGCCCACACATCATTCCCACCAACAGCAGAGAGAGCAACAAAGCTGGAGAAGCATTTACAGGAAGGAAGAGAAGGAAATGCGTTTTCCTCTGCCTTTCATGATCAATCCAGACTCCAAATGTCTTGCTACAACCCATATTTTTCCATGGAACCTGCCCAACTTGTTAAAGCAGTGCAGGCATCACCAGTCAGCTCTGACACAGGTGTGCCCGTGCTAATGCACATCTCCTCTCCAGGCTATCCCATGGCTTTGCTGCTACTGCACACCAAGGCTGGCTCCATGGCTCAGAGCCCTCCACAAGCCCCCAGCAGGAGGATGTTAATGCTGAATATCCAGCAGCCAACACCCAGCCTCAGGAAATCCCAGCCTGGAGCTGCAAAGTACCCAACAGCTGTGACTCCAAGGCTCACCTGGGCAGCCACAGCCCTCCCAGCTTCAGGAACAGCCACGTCAGCCACTTTGGAAAGGCCTTTCCACCTTAAAAAGGACAGTGTTGTGACACAAGAGATCTTTACCAACCCCTCCAAACCAAGATATGTCCAAAAAAAAAATTATTTCCTTTTTAGAAAAAAATGAACAACAAACCAAACTCCTTTGTATTTGCATGTCCTAAATTGTAGAGGGGGAGAGCCCAGAACGTGCAGGGGAAACTCCAGTGCTGTCAAGGTGTCAGAGATGCTGAGTCTGTGTTCAGCAGTTCTAAACCTCAGAGCAGACTGGTGAACAGAGCGGTTAGCAGAGAACCAGGGGGAATATTTCCATCAATTAACTTTTACTACATCCCCACCAAGGTGACTCAGGCATTGTCAGAGCCCAGAGAATCCCAAATCGCTCCTCTCCATAGCAAAAGCTGTAACTTGCAAGAAGTCAGCTGGGGCCACCCAGCTCGGAGCTATTTTCTGCCTCCGTCACTCATGCTGTCTCTCAGAGCTCTTCACTGCTGCTCCTTGCTTTCCCTTCCTGCTCACACTACTCCCAATCTGGGCAGCTTCCTCCACCCACCTCTCCCCGTCCCCAAATCTCTCTTTGATGATCTGTTCCCATCTCCTGCGTTATTCTCAGCACCATGTACCAAAGATACACCGAGCAGAGAGGCTGTGACGCTCCACTCTGCTGCCCTAAGTGAGCAAGTTTTATCTCTGTGCCATAAAAGGGAAAGGAAAAACCCAACAAATCCATTTTTTAAAAGGCTTTATTCATCCCACCTGCTCGCAGAGCATCCTTGGGAGAAATCTGGATTGTTGTGACTGACATTACCTGGTGCAGTAATTAGAAGCTGTATTTACAGCCTTGCTACCATTTTAATGCTGTTTTGCATCTGTTGTACTCTCACTTAGAGAGCAAATGTAGTGGGGAACATCTGTTTCCTTCTGCTGGCTCAGGCAATGTCCCTGGCCAGCGATTTCCCCTCTGCTGCCGTGGGCTGTCATCATTTCAATTGCCACGGCAGGGACGCCTCCCTGCAGCAGCAGGGGCCAGTCCTTGGCCACATTTCCCAGCAGAGTGGAGGTTTGAGGTGACCCCACTGGCAGTTTAGCTCAAGGCACCCCCAGGTGCTCAGCTCGGGGTCTGTGCTCCCCTTCCCTCCAAACCCCAGCCGTTGGTGTTTGGTCGCCTCACAAAAGGGGATGAAGACAAAGCAGAGACATGGAACTCCTTCACCCCTCTCTTTATGCCCCCTGGGATGCCTGGAGCCCCAGGCTGGAGGATACTGGCTCAGGGAGTGATAAGGTCTAAGTTAGCTTTGAAATTGTGCAGGATCTGCTGCTGCAACCAAATGCATTTGAGACAACGGGGGCTGATAGGATTCATCCCAGGGGACAGAAGGAGTTGGCTGATGTTGTTGTGAGCCCTCTCACAGTTATCCATCGATGGTTCTGGGAACCCAGAGCAGTCCCAGTCAACTGGAAGCTGGCAAAAGTCATTCCAAAGGGGCAGGAATGAAAACCCTGGTAATTATAGGCCTGTCAGTCTCCCATCAGTGCCTGGTGAAATGATGGAGAAGATCATTCCAGGAGTTATTGCAAAACACTTGAGAGACAATTCAGTCAGTGGACATGAAGGGGCAGTCAGGCCTGACACTCCAGAATATCCTTTTATTACAAAATTACCCTCCCAGTGGGCAGAGGGAGGCAGTGGGTGTGGGCTTTGGGCATTTTAGCAAAGCTCCTGATGCTGTGCAAAGTGTCTGGACAAAGTGTCCAGCAGGCATCCAGATGTACCAAACAGCTGGTGAAGGGTCAGGCTCCAACAGCACATGGGGTCACATCTGCCTGGGGGCCAGTCAGGACTGTTCTCAATTTCAGAGCCCACACTCTTGTGTTTTATCAGTTACCTGGACAGAGGAGTTGAACACAAACTGAGTAAATCTGCCAGCAGAGTTCTATTGGGAGTTCCAGCTGATTCCCTTGAAGGCAGAGGAGAGACCTTATGGCCTTATGGAGAGATCTTGTACAGCAGAGCTCTGCGTAATCAGGAATTGAATTAAATTTAACAATTTCCACATTCTGCACCTGAGACTGTGCAAACCTGGATGTATGGAAAGGATGAGGGACAAGAGGCTGGAAAAGCTGGCTTAAAGCAACATCAGAGGAAGATCATATTGGCTGTGATGAAAAAAACTTTTCACTGAGAGGCTGATCAAGCACTGGAATTGCCCCCCAGCGAGGTGGTCATGGCCCCCAGCCTGCCAGAGTTCAAACACAGCCTGTACAGCCCTCTTGGATACATGGTTCAGCTTCAGGATTGCCCTGTTTGAAGCCAGGGGTTGGACTCTGATCCTTCCAGGGCCCTTCCAAACCCAGGATATTCCAGAATTCTCTGCTCCCACCCAGCTTAGAAGTGCATTGGCAATTCTTGGATGGCACATGACACCCTGGAGGATCAGTGCCATCAGCTGTCACTGAAGGAGGGGCTTTGAGGCAGCAAATCTCTGCTGAATTGGTTATTCCTGGTCACGTTTATCTCTTTTTTCAAATCACTTCGTCCATTCTGACCCTGCACCCAAGGCAGTGCCACCACCACCTGCAGCACACTCAGGCTGTGCCAGGAGAAACTCCTCCAAGAGCACCACAGGCCTCCAGCTGCCCCTGCCTGCCCCAGAGCCTGCAAATACCTGAGGAGTGGAGGCTCTGCTGGAAAGCACATTCCTGAACAGCCGTGCCCAGCCATGTCTGTATGGTGGATCCCAATCCATAATCTCATTTTGCTCATTCCCAGTCTGTTCTCCCTGCCTGCCCCAAGGGTTCCACCTGAGGAAGGTGTCAAGCTGGGAAATCTCAGTCACAGAGCTGCCAGAGCTTTCAGAAGGAGCCAGGCTATTGACTGACCTGTCTTCCATGAGGAAAACTGCAGCCCAGAGAGGGGAAATGGCTGATTCCTGTCTTCACCAAGCTCACCCAGCAACCTGAGAGGTGAAAACCAAGGTCTCCCATCCCTGGCCAATGCCCAGAGCCCAGCTGCAGAGTGTTCCAGGTAGCTGAGCTGGAGGCTAATGCTGTGCCCTTTATCTTCCCATCCTCTTCTCTGCACTTCCCTAGCCTAGTCCAAGAACTTGTCTGGATTAGAAAAATGATGTCAATGCAGCCAAAAAGCATTTTAGATCCCTGCACTGATACAGGTGTGGACACAGCCCTCCTCCTTCTGGCTTCAGCCGTTCCAGGCAGCACTGAATCAAGCTAAACCAGCACAAGAGCTCCTGCTTGCTCAGGGTGGAGCTCTGTGGTCACACTGGCACTGGTTTTCCCAAAGCAGGGCTCAGACACAGGTGAGGCACAGAGGGAGGGCTGGGGGGCAGCTGTGGCTGGGAGGGCAGAGCAGGAGGCAGCCTGGGCTCGCAGGGAGGAGCTCTCAGATCACAAAGGTTATAAAAGGTCAGCCTTAGGTCACTTGGAAAGCCAGGTGCTTTTCCAGCTCCTGCCCCTTCTCCCTCACCTCTGAGTGCCCTGCAACAGCACTTGGGGTGAGGAAATCTGCCTGCACAGGGCTCTGTGGCCAGATCAAGTATTGAAGCAGATGTGAAGAGACCTTCCTGCAGCTCTAGGATTTGCTTTTCAGCATCATTGTGTAGCCAGAGCCTTTCCTGATTCAGACTCACTGCCCTGATCTGTCTTGCCCAGTCGAATCGAGCTTTTCCAGGCTGGTGCTGCCTCCCCATCTCTGCCCATCAGCACGGAGCACGACAGCTTCCCCAGGGCAGGGCTCTCCAGGCAATTCCACAGCACAAACCCCTGTCAGCAAACAGCAGCAGCTGCAAAATGCACCAGGAGAGCCCCTCTGCTCCACAGGACGTTTAAGGAGAGCCAGGGTTACGCAGGTTTTTTGTACATTGAAGCCAACAGAAGGTTCTTAGCTTATTTAGGTCAATTAACTACAGCTTTCAAATTAAGTTCTCATCTCATTTTGCGGACAAGCTGGAAGCAAAGCAGAAAAAAAGGGTCAGCTGAGGAGAGCAGAGCCCAGGGTTTCCAGACACGTAATTTAAACCCAAAGGGTAGAAACAAAATTGAGATCAAAGGAGAGCACAGAGACCACCTAAACACCGTCTGCTGCTTCGCCCACTTGTCTTTCCTTTGCTCTGTGCACCCAACTCCAGCCAGAAGAAGGTGGAAGGAGCTGTGCAGGGAAGCCATTTGTGGACCACACCACCACATTTCATCGGGCTCCCGGAGCCCGCAATGACGGTCCAGATTCTGGAGTGCCATCTACTGGCATTTTTACCTCTTTGCTGGAAATTCAAGCCAGCCCCGGCGTCAGAAGAGAGCTCAGGTTGCAGTCAAGCACTTGAAAAATGCCGGAATCCAGATAACCCCGGCCCAGTCCCCTTGTACAGGTGCATCACAACACACACTGGAATAATAAGATCGTGGAGCACTTTTCTCCTGCAGGAAAAAGCCCCTTTCGTACACCAGATGGATAGTGCTCTCTTAATGAGCAGCTATTCAATGTTTTTCTTTATCCTCATCCTTCAATATGTAGTCCTGTGTCCTGGGCATGGCATGCTATTGAAGTTCTGGGCTAAATAATGAGCTGTTAATTTTCTCCTGGGCTTTCACAGCATTTATTATCGCAGTATCCGAGTGGTTTGCAAACATCAGTTCGCCCCAGAGCAGCCCTGCAAGGGAGTGGAATTCTTCTTGTGCAGATGGAGAGCTGAGGCACGGCCAGTTTAACCCCAGAAGGGTTTAAACCTGGGGTTGGGGGCTCCCACTGAGGTGCAGAAAGGACTCATTCTTTGGAGCTGAACAAGTCAAAGCTTTTTAGGGCACCACATCCACAACCTGCACCTTTGGCTGCGGGTCTCCAGCTTTCCCCACCACGCCTGGCACTGCAGCTGGGAGCCCAGCAGCTCTGGGGCTCATCTCAGAGCTGCTTCTCCACATTCTGTCTGAGACTGCTGCAGTCCTCCAGGCTGCCCCACCAGCTCCAGAGAGACCCAGTCCCCCAGGAGCAGCACTTCCCTCTGGGATGGTCATCTCTGATCACAGCCTAAATAATCCCTTCGGCCTGGGGCAGCCAAATTTACACTGTGGATTCAGTGTGGATCTTCCAGGAGACCATCTGGTCCCCATGACACACCCCACCACAAAACATCTCCTCACACGCCTCTGGGAAGCTGAAAACTTGGGCAAGAGGACCAGAAATCACAGCAAAAATGTGCCAAAGGAGGAGGGAGCAGGAGCAACACAGACTGGGGCCCTGCCACCAAAGAATAACAGTCCCTGTTGATTTGAAAGAACCCATAAACACAGCAGCAGGGGAGATGGAAAAAAGCTCATCCATATTCCCTGTCCAGCAGGAAAAATGTGTTATCCCACCTCTAAATCCAGTGAGCAGCATGACCCAGCCCGTGTGAGCAGTTACACCAACCCCACACCAAGAGAATGGGCAGACTGTCACAGCAGCTCTCCAAGCTTCAGAAGATGCAAAGGAGATCCAAACCAGAGTCAGGACACCACAGGAGAGGGCAGGGGAAAGGATAAGTCCCTTCTTGACACCTACTGCTCCCCATGCATGGGGACACCAGTCAGGCTGCAGCCACCACAGCCACCCAGGAGGGGAAGAGCTCAGGCTGTGACTGCCCTGCAGTGTGGAGCTCAGACCCAGCTGCTTCACATGCCCATATTTTTGGTAGAAGCAGAGCTTCAGCTCCCCTGCTCCAGGGCTGGTGAATCTCATTATGGCAAAACCAGCCATTCACTCTGCCCTGATGGGGCCTTTTCCAGCCCCTGGTCACTATCTTCATTTCACCCAGAAGAACCACAAGACAATTTTGGGGACCAGAAGTCAATATTTTATATTGTATTTTGAGAAGGAAGAACTACTCACATCATGACTATTATGTTTTCTTTTTACTTTTCATCCTTTCCAGTCCCTTACCCCTCCTAGGATCTTATTTGCATTTTTGATCAGACCCATACACCAAGAGAAAGCCCTCAGGGAGCTGGTTGTAACAGTGCCCAGGTCCTTTTCCTGGGCTGAATCAATTAATTTACACCCCTGGGAATAAAATGGATTTTTCCTGGCAACGTGTACAATTACTCCCCGCTTTCATTGGTAAGAGAAGGGGAGAGTGAGGCTTTGAAATGCAAAGTCGTTTGTGCAAATCACCATCTCCAGCAGCAAAAGCTTCCCCCTGGTGCTGTGATCCCAGGTGGGGCAGCATCTCACCTGTGAGGGAAGGAGCTCTGCCCCCTCTGCATTGACCTGCCCACACGGAGTCATCCAGGCTCATCCTCGCCCTGGGGCCCTGGGGATCAGCGATTTTCTTGCCAGAAAGGAATGGGATCCTTCAGAAAGGGACCAAACCCCTCTGTGCCTTCCCAAAACACAGCAGCATCCCATAAAAATGAGCACGGGGGATTTGCCTTTGCAAGGCTCTGCCAATTGACCCCCCTTAGCTCCACTGCCCAGGTCATTTATTATTTTAAACTTCTACCTCCGAGCTCAAGGCTCTCAACCACATCCCCAACACGAAGCACAGCAGGAGGGAAATCTGGCACAGGGAGGGGTTTTCAGCCCAGTTTGCTATTTTAAGATTCTTCGGCTCAATTTCCTCCTGTATTATTACATTTAGGTTTGTTTTCTCTTTTCTTTTTTTTTTTCTCTTGAGTGGATAAACACGGACAAAATCCACTCTGAGCTGGCAGCTGGGAATAGGTTTTCTCTCACCTCACAGTGGAAATATTGTTGCTTGATAAGAGAAGAAAGGAAGAATAGCCTGGTGTGATCTAATAGCTCCTGCAAGTGGCAGCCAGTGCTTTATGGAGCCCAACAAGCTTCTTGGGGGTGCCAGAGATAAAATGCTTTGCCAGGTCTTGCCTTGTGTGGAAGCTGAGCCACCTCATTGTCCCACAGCCCATGCAAAGGCAACAGAGCTTTTAGAAATGTCCAAATTAGTTGAGGGTATTACACCACAGCCTTGATAATCTGCAAATGCAAATGCTGCTGATTAACCACACATGGTGTCCCTTTCCCCCTCATCCTGACATTTTTGCTCCTCTCACTCCCTCCTCCCTGTTCTCTCGCTCTTATTTCCATCTCTCACTGCTTTCCCCATTTTCCTGACTCTTCTCCAGCTGTTGTGGAGGGTTTTTGAGGGTTTTCATGTTCCCTTCCAGCTGAAGAGCTCCTGTCCCAATCCTGTCCTTTCCCAGAGACACCAACACCTCTCTCCTGTGCTTTCCTGGGCAATGGAAGCTTTTCCCAGCAGCAGCACATCTGCCAAGCTGCAGGGAAGAGCTGCCAAAGGCAAGGGCCAGCAAGAACTCTTAACCTAAAACTCACCAGGCTGGACACAGGAGAGTCCCACCATTGCTGACTTTATTTCTGGTTACTGACCCCCACAAGTGCCAAACGGAGCTCCAGGAATCCAATGCAAAAGCATTGCCCAGGGAGCTCAGGTAACCCTGGCTGAGAAACTTTGGGGTTTTCTGGTGCAGCCAACCCCGAGCAAATACCCCAGAGCCTCCCTTCAAAGCTGGAAGGAGCTCTCCAGGATGTTTCAGGATTTCTGTGATTTCACCACCGAGGTGGAAGAACTTCCCTGCATTAAGGAATGGTCCCAAAAGGAAGGGAGAGCCACAGGCTGCAGCCCTGTGTGTGTGCCTCAGTTTTCCACTCGAGACCCAGGAATGATCCCAGCCACCCCTTCAAGGGCTGTGACGTTTTGGGTACAGAGAACTCTTCTCCACACCAAGCTCCAGCCTCAAGTGGAACAACTTAAAAATCAAGTTCTCCTCCTCGGACCCACTCCCTGCACAACCCCTAGGTTGAACTCTGTGGAAAATAGTTAATTAATCTCTCTTGCTGCAGCCTAATTCTCTCTTCAACATGTGGCTGTCACTTCCCTGTCATCACAGCTGATTTACAATGGGGTTTAATTAAATCCTCCGTACATTATTCAGCATTCTCTGAAGACAACACCAAAGCAGCCAAGGGTATTTAAAATGTCACCTGCTGAGACGTATCATCTCCTCCTAAATAAATATGACAGTGATCAAACTTTGGCTAATTACAGTGACTTCGTTATTTGTTTGTATGTTTTAATATTTAATTGCTTTCGTGTTCATCCAATTACAAAGCAACAGCAAATAGAAATTAACTTTTTATCAGCGTGTTCCCAGCCCAGTTAATCAGCACTTCAAAGGCCAGACACAATAGGAGGCCATCCAACCTGAGAGCGCTTTACAATCCATTCTCTGCTGAATGGACCGTTCTATTGAATTAAGGGAGAATTGCGATTGTCGGGGCACTCCCTGCTCCCACCCGGGTTCCCTTGATGGTGCCATTTACGGGCCTCCTTGCAGCATCCTTGCAGCAGGGTTGTGAATTGTTTGTCCTGCTCGTGGGGCTGTTATCCGCGCTGCCCAGGTGACACTGGGTGGCTCCACGTCAGCAGAAAATCCCGGGCAATCCCTTCCCTTTGGAAGCACGTTCTCATCTGGCTGCTCCCTGGCAGGTGGGGAGCAGAGGCAGCATCACACAAAGTGTGAAGTTCCAGACGAGCGGAACCTCACTTTCCCCCTGTTATATGTATAATGATAATTCATGCTAGAATTCCCCTTTATATTGTATATAACTAATATTCTCTGAGATTCAAAAATCTGTCTGAGCTTTTTACGGGAAGCCTGTTTCTCCGGGGAGGCTTGAAACCTCATGTGGAAACAACATTGACATCTGAAGTGACAATGGGGAATCCCGAGCTTCGGGAGGAGACCTTGGTCAAGGACCGGTGTTTAACGCCTGAATAAGGATAAGCTCATCAGCCTCCACCCGAACCTACATCTAAAACTGAATCAAAAAATCATCACCCTTGATAAACCTTTCCAGCAACTCCGGAGACCGGTGTTCAACGACTATGGATTTCATCTGCACCAGAAAGAAAGACTTTGTTCCTACTGCGGACTCAAGCCTGGGGACAATTTGCGGGTATAAGAACCGAGAGGCCAACAGGCCAAATCGTGGACAGAGAGTTGGTGAGAGAGAGGGTTACACTCTGTTCACCAGTGTCAATATCCTGGGCTTGACACTTTGTCCGTTTTGTTATAGGTAAGAAGCCAAACTAGCCGAATTAAAAAAGAAAAAATAAAGTTTTATTGATTACAAAGAATTTGGAAGAAAACCCACGGCCAACGGATAAAGTACCAAAGCCTAGGAATTTGGCACTGGTGAACAGAGCAGCCCTCTCACTCGCCAACTCTCTGTCCACGAATTTGACGTGCCAGCACCCCGGTTCTTATACCCGAAAATTGCCCTTAGGCTGGAGTCCGCAATAGGACAAAAGTCTTTCTTTCTGTTGTAGATGGAATCCATAGTTGTCGAATGCTGGTCTCCGGAGTCGCTGAAAAGATTGAATATGGGTCTCCTGTTCCACTGAATAGGTTTATCGGCGGTGATGATTCCTTAATTCATTTTTAGATGTGGGTTCGGGTGGAGGCTGACGAGCTTATCCTTATGGGATGATAACGATCGTGCGTTAAGCGTCATGCTACGATCTCTTCCCCGTGAGGTTCCATTGTTTTCGTCAAATGTAAATGTTGTGACTGTACGAGGTTTCCAGGCTCCCCACTGAAACCAGACTTCCCGTAAAAGGCTCAGACAAAACTATGATCTTAGAAAATATTAGTTATATACAATGAAAAAGAGGTCCGGCATGAATTAATATTCACACTTATAACAGTTTTGACCATGGTTTTGTCTAAATTCCTTGTAACCAATAAATTTGTTTTTCTATTTTAATTCGGTTGGTTTGGCTCTCCTCCATAACACCCCCAAATCTGGATTTTCCAGCGCAGCCGTGGCAGGTGCTGGAGCGCTCCCAAGCCAGGGGGCTGCAATAACTTTAATTTCATCCCCATTCCCTTGTGCCTGTTGAAATGAAGCTCAGCTTGGCAATGGGAAGAGGCCCATGAACTCCTTGCTGAGTCTGGGACGCCTAGTTTTCTAATTCACTCATTGCAGTGATGACCAGGGGAAAACAGCAGGAACAGCCTGGGGATCCGCAGCTGAGAGAAACAAAATTATTTCTGCCCGTGCAACAATCTTGCTGGCAACCAGCAAACTATTTATATTGTCAGAAACCCGAGGAAGAAAACAAAAGGTTAAGTGTAGCTGCTTTCCCCCTACAAATCTCCCAGCAGAAGTGGAAGCTGAGAGCAGACAGAGTGATTTAGGGTCACGGAAAACAGATAAATAGCAATGTGCCAAGCAGCAGAGGAGAAATAGCACCAGACCAGCACATGCATAAATGAGCCACATTAAAGAACTGCTCTGCCTTGCCTTAGTCCTGCATTTCTTTGCTTTGGCCCATTATTACTGCTCCAAAAAGCCAGGATTTTTAGTCACCACAATGAAATTCCAGACAAGAGACTGAGAATTGTGCCATCAATTAACATGATTTTAGGAAGCAGTCTGCATAATAAAGCGCAACCTCCTTGTTTTATATATTCAAATATCAAATATTCAAGCAGAGAAACCTATCCCTAACCCTATGCATCCATAAACCTGGGCCAGGCAGAGCTGTCTCCCTTGGGAGCACACACAGATTTTAATGTTACGGCCCAAACACGCCTTGTTGGGTTTTGGAGTTTATCAGAAGCCTTTCTTCCTTTGTGTACACAAAGAAAATTAAGAAAAACACCTGCACAGCTGAAAATGGGACAAACTGGGAGGTTTCTTGCCTCGCATGCTGCTCTTTCTGAGAGGGTTGTACCCAACCCTCCAAGCAGTAAATGGAAACCTCCAAGAGCCCAGAACAGCCACAGCTCCTTCACACATTTTTTGGGAGATGCCACAGCCCCTCTTACCCCTCAATTCTTCCTGTTTACCCAAATCTATTTCAGCAAATCTATTGCTCACATGTCAAAGAATAATTCTATAGAAAATCTGTTTCTCTCCAAACTCCACTGCAGCAGCAAGACTCATCTTTGTCCCTGGAGCACCAGGAGATCTGGTAGCCACAGAGGCACCAACTTTCTGCAAAGGATGCAGTGACAACCTCACATTGAAATCCTCATGTTGTAAAAAAAAAAAAAAAAAAGTATTCTGGGAAAAAAAAAAAGTACTTTTCCTAGATGGATTTATTTTTTCTTTAAAGCATACAAAAACAACCTCTGTTTTTTCCCCAGAGAAACAACTCTATGTTTAATTTTAGACTTCTCTCATAAAATATTAAATGGACAAAGAAATCTGTTTGAAATACTTTGATTTTATTGAAATTAAATATTCAATTTGACTCAAAATATTGTCTCAGAATTTTTTTAAACCACTTTGAGAGTGATTTCATTGGAGAAATCAAGACTTGCAGAGTTTTTCATGCAAACAGGAGATCTGCTTTCTGCTATCTCCAGTAAGGACTCATTCACTTAATTTCTCTCCACCACAGTTACATGGTTCATTAAAAAGATACAGAAACATTGGTCTCACCCCAAGGGTGAAGCTGAAATAACTTTGATGGGGTCCTTTGAAACAGCTGAGCAATGCTGAGGGAGAGATTTGAGGTTGGGAGGAAGAAACCTGAGAAGAAATGCAGAAACATGTATGGTGGAGAAAAACAGGTATTTCCCACTTTGATGAAAAATCTGAGCATTTTGAAGTCTATGCACAAAGACTTCAGCAAAGCTGACTGCCAGTGCAGTGAGGCAGGGAAGCAAATAAACCCCACCAAAGTCCCAGGTAGGAAGAGCTCCTTGGCAGCACAGAAAAGGAACTTTCTCTACAGAAGCAAGAGGATGGGAGGAACCAGGCGAAGGGGTTAAAAACATTTCATTGCAGACAAACTCCTGAGACACAAACCTTTCAAGGAGGAAATTAGAAGAAAATATCCTGATTTTTCCTGGCCAGTCCCAAAGCATTGCTCTCATCCTGCACATGGGCTAGAGGCTTCAAGTTCTACTGGTACCAGTGTGGGGGTTTATATTGAAAAAAATCTATCAGTTCATTCCCAGCAAAGTCCTGCTTTGAATCATTTCAATATCCTTTTCCCTGAGGGGAAAAAAAGTTGGAGAAAGTCCTGAAGTCATGTTTATATCGCTTCCAACATGCAATTTATTTTCCTCCCTCAGCTTGGAGGGAATTTGTTTCCTGCAGCTTGAGCTGACTGCATCTTCCCAGCTCCAGCCAAAGCACAAACCCCAGGCTCAGCTCCCAAACCCAGCCTGGACCAAATCAAAGGGTTCAGATGGCACAGCCTGTTCACTCTGGAACTTGTTGATATTTGGAATGATGATTTACCAGCCTTGTCTGGGCCAACAATGATACTGATATTATTATTATTATTTCTGTATCTACATTTTTAATGTTTTCCAGGATGGCAAATACATCTCCTGCTCAGTTTTACTGCTTAGTTTCTGCATTTTTCAGCTCTGTGATAAATGGGGTGGCTGAGTGCAGGGCATATCTCCAGGCTTCTGAGGCTGTCATGTCATCAGAACTCAAGAAATAACTCCATGCTGGGGACAGCACAAAGAACCCAGTCTCCCCACAGCTCCCCACTCCTCTGCTCCCAGGTTCTCATTACACAGCTGATAAGTTTGAATTTGGCCATTTCATAGAAAAAAAACCCCCAGAGCTAGAAAATTACAGGAGAATTTGAACTTTCCTTCCCTAGAGCCAGGCTGGACAGGGCTTGGAGCAACCTGGTTTAGTGGAAAGAGCCCTGCCCAGAGCAGAAGGCTGGAACTAAATGACCTTCAAGGTTCCTCCCGGCCCAAACCTTTCCCTGATTCCATGGAGAATCAAGTTTCCAACCACGGCTGCTGAGGATTTTTTCAAAAGGCAACACTCAAAACTGAGGAGAACAAAAAGAAAAAACAACTATGATGGTTGGGGGGGGTGGAAAATCCAAGAGGACACGCCACAAATTAAATGGCAGGAGTTGTTTTGGTCAGCACCACTGAAGTGTTTAGTGGGGGTGTCCCTGAGGGATTATCCAGGATATCTGGGGAGGGCACTGGGGTTTGATAACTCTTGGCCCCGCAGTGGGGAGGAACAACCTGGCACTGGATTTACTGAAAATGGGGCTGTGGAGGAAAGCCCCGACAGCGTCCACCTCACACAGAGGGGCAGAAATGCAGCAACTCCTTTTGATTTGCTCCTCCTGCGTTTCCATCCCCCTTGTCAGCCTGTGCAGGTTGATTAGTCAGGCCAACAAAGCGTGAAAAGCAGCTTTGTCCAGCTGCAAAAATCCCAGTGGAATTCCTTCAGGATCTTTCTGCCTTCCACGTGTGGGGATCGTCCTGCTGCACAGAGCTCCAGCTGCCCCAGCCCATCCTTCACCTGCCACCTGCTTCAGAAAGGGGAATCTCTGCTTCCCTCCACCTCCTGGCAGGCTCAGAGCTGCCCCAGCTCTGTTTTAGGAGATCCATCAGGTGGTTTAGGATGAGCCAAGCTTCTGGATAAAGACAAGCCCGTGGTGGACCGCTGGGAGAAGCGATGGAGGCACAAGCTGTGGGCGAGACAGTGTCACATCCTGGGAGGTGTGAATGGCCACTGGAGATATTCCAGAACCATCTGGACACAATCCTGTGCCTGGGATGACCCTGCCTGAGCAGGGAGGCAGGACCAGATGATCCCACCTGGGGTCTCTCCCAACCTGACCAGTGTCACTGTTGCCACATTGGCAAACGACACAGACTTAACTTCTCTAAAGGCTGAAGAACCAAATTTATTAAACAAACAAACTCCTTTTATAGGGTTCTGACACAGCTGGACATGACTGGTCCATTGTTCAACACCCCATCACCATGATTGGCTGATTAGAAACAACACCTCTATGTACACAAGTTCCAGGTGCAGGATTATTTACATTTTGTCATCTCAGTTTTCTCAGAGTATGTTTTGAGAAAAATTTATCTCTTCAACAGCCTCGCTGCTGCCCAAGAAAACCAGCAGCAGCCTAGGAGGCTAAAATGAGACCCACAGACCCACCCTGGGATTCTGATCTCAGCAGCAACTGCACACAAGGAAAAGCTCAAAGGGGATCCAAGAGCATTGGGCTGCTCCTCCAGCCCCTCCAGCCCCAGGCTCTGATGGTGCCCTGGGACATCCCAAAGCTTTCACAGAAGGAAATGCTCTCACAAAACCCCAGACAGGAATAGATTGACTTCCAACACACACAAAATTATATTAAAAAAAAAAAGGGAAAAAAATCAAAGCCAGCAGCTTGCACACAAGCCTTGCATTTGCAATTCTGATTCTCTAATATGAAACAGCCCCCAACTGGGGGAGGGGTAGACAGGAAATATTACAGCAACGTTATTTTGTTACACTAATTACCAATAATGGCACATACTAGACTACCAAACACAGTCAATTCATTTTGAAAGCTATATAATAATGTTTAGGATAAGGAATTAATTTTTATAGCCACTGAAGCAGATTTACTTGTACTGTAATGCTGATTTATTACAAATTAAATTTCTTAACTCCAGAAGAGTTTCTTTGGAGAGCCTCAGCAGGACCTGGGGGGACAGATCTGGCTGTGAGGGGGGAATTTTGGCAGGATTAAGGTTCAGGTCAGAGTGCCCAGACCATTATTAACCCTTCAGCACACATCTGCTTGGATGTACCCACCTTCATGGGCAAATTCAGCCCCAGAGTGTGCACACAACAACCCACTGGATGATTTTTCTCAAGTCAACTGATTGTGAAAGGGTAGAGTTTAATTTATTTTTTTCATTGCATCATTTACAAAGGTAAAATTTCAGTACTACAAGGATTTTTTTTTTCTTTTTTTTTTTTTTCCCCAGCATAGAGAATTCCATAAAAGATTCATAAAGTGAAAACTTTGAAGTGTAGTGAAGAAGATACACTCATTAATTTACAAAAACATCCCTGGTGTCAATTGTTGGCTGGGAAGAGGTTCAGATTGTCTCTTCCACTTCCATGCAGGAGCTGCTGCTCAGGCTTTGAACAGAGCTGAGGGCAAGGCTGGGCCTGGGCACAAGACCAGAGAGGGAAAGTCCTCAGCAGGACTTCAGACAGGGACAGAATGTGATCATATCTGACTGAAATAATTTATGAAATGACTGGGATAACTTCAGTTTCTTCACTCCTGCTCATAAGCATCCACTACTAGAGCCACGACTGCCTGCCTAGGAAGTCTCCAGGGCCTTCTCCTGCAGGTACATTAGCTGGGCTGATCTTGAAAGGGTTTCCCTCCAGCTCTGGACATGTGTCTGGCTGAGGGTGGGTGGATGAGGGCAGGAACCAAAGGGATGGCTGGGAAGAGCTCTGCATGCTCCAGAGAGAGGTGATGCATCCATCCTGCCTGCAGGGAAGGAACAGCCACTGTCCCCTGAGTGCTTGGGATGCTCAAAGCAGACACAGGGTACAGCAGATGGTGGGAACAGAGCCTTGGGTTTGGGATCCATCTCTTTTGGGTGTGCAGGGCACGTTGTGGTGTCTCACAGGGGGCACATGTGGCCAGAGAAGGAGCTGCACATCTGCATGAGCCACACCAAGGGACTGCTGACGGGACCCAACCCTGGGACCTTCACCATTAGGAAAGCCAATGGAAAATGTTCCTGCTGCCCAGCCAGCCCTGAAAAGCATTCAGGCAAACACCCACAGATGGGCACCCACCAGGGAGCCTTTCAGAGTCAAGGACTAAGCTGTGGGCAGCTCCTCATCTGCATCTTGGAAAAGGGCCCCAATCCAGCCCTTGACATTGCTATTCCTTTACAAGGAGCCACTTACTCAGCCCAAGCCTCCAGCAGCTCCAGTGACAACCCAGCACAGCAGCCAAGGCAGCCGGGCGGGCTTGCAGTGGTTTCTAAACATCGTCTCTGCACCATCTGATGTGTGCAGGCACCAGACAAAAACCTCCTCGAATTCCTTAGGAGAAAGAACAAGGAAGCTGGAGCTGCTCCAATTCCCATCCCGGCTGGAAGCAGCTCCTGGCGCACAGACGCAAAGCCGCAAAAAGAATTGGTCTGATGCCGTTTCCACGTCTGGAATTGCGGGGTTGGTTTTGTTCGGTTTTGTTTTTTAATGGCACTTCTGGAGATCCCACCGCTTCGAGTTTCACCCTGGGAGGGAGAGGCAGAGGGAGGAGAGTCATTAGCTCATCCCTAACGCTTGGAGAGGACAAGGAGAAGGGAGGAGGGCTTTCCCCTGCTAATCCTGCACAGGCTAATCTCCCACCGATGCTTTCCTGTGCTCCAGGATAAATGAGACTTCCCTAATTCTTTCCCCGCTGCAAATAAACAGACGGGGAGCCTGCACCATGCGGCTGGCAGTGCCCTATCCATCACCGCGTCCCGGCTGTAGGTAGCGGTGATTACAGCTCGTTATCGGCAATTACCACCGCGGAGCTCCTAGGTGTTTTCCCCCAAGAACTTTCAGCAGCTCCAAAGCTCTTTGAAGGCTTCTCTGCGAAGAATGGCTGTAGGAAATCCCTCCCCCTCTGCCCAGTAGTCAGATCTTCCTTCCAAAAGCTGTAGCCATCAGACACCACAGCGCAATCACGAAAAATAACCGGGAAAGAATCGCCAACCCCGCGAGCCTGAAGGATGGGCGATGCACCAGATCTGTCCCCTGGGCACAGCTGCTTGGTGGGCAACACATCTGCTCGGAATGACTCTTCTTTCTCTCTTCTGCTCCTCAGAAAGCTTCTCCCGTGAGCAAGCCGGCCTCTCCCCGCCCCTCCTCCAAACCCACAATGTAATTCCCACACAAACCCCCACCCGAGGGAAGAGCACGTGTACGGCGGGTGCTTTTTCCGCATACAAAGTACCACGGCAGCGGACTGAGGGATGGACCCTTGGAGAAATTCATATGCCAGCCTTCCCACTATAGCAATTTCATTCTGTCTTTGTAATTGTCTGATATTACATTGTTCCCTGCCAGAAGATTAATTAGCTAGTCTTACCCTCCAACATACCATCCCTCTGCAACCCTCAAGGAAGCTGGAGTGCTGCCAAGTCGCACGGATTTGCTATTCTGGCTGGCAGCTGCTACTGTCGCTGCAGAAAAAAAAAGCAAAAAAGAAAAAAAAAAAAGCCTCCTTTTGTCCCCAAGCAGCAGTTGCTGTGCCAGCTGACCCCCACATGCCCAGCCCTCCTGAAGCCACCACCAAGCAGGCGGCCAAGTTTCAACGCCGTGGGCCGGGCAGTGCAGAAAAATAAAAGCGTGGCAGGAAACGGAAATTAAAGATTAAAAAAAAAAACCAGGCAAAAAACCTCTCCCAGCCAGCACCGAGCAGTCCCCGCACCCCAGCCCCGCCTGGTGTCAGTACTCACGCTGGCTGAGCATGGCTGGGCTGTGGCCACCCGTGGGAAGGGCATGGGCAAGGTGACATCCCAGCATCGACACCAACATCAGCATCCCGACATCACCACCCCTCACCCCAGCCCAGAGCCACCTCCCCGGCCCATCCTCAGCCCGTGCCCCCGAGGAGAGGGCAGCGGGGAGCATCTGCAGCCACGCTGGCAGCGGGGAGCCACCGCCCCGGCTGGGGCTGCTGCCGCCGCCGCTCTTGGCAAGGAGCCCGGCCCCGCACCGTGGTGGATCTGCTGCTTCTGTTCCCTCTCCATCTTCTGTCCTCACACACACACACACCCTGGATCTCTCCATCTTACCCTAAACGTGGTGCCCAGGCAGGGGGGAGCTGCGTGGGTATGAGCACAACACACCTGTGGTCACCAGCCCAACAAGCTGTGGGGGCACAAGGGTTTTCCCTCTTTGTAGAGGGGAGGAGAGCTCAAAGACAGGGAGGTGAAAGCACACCACAAAGCCAACTGCCAAACGCATCATCTTTCCTTCCAGACAGTCCTCAAAAAGTTCTGTTCTGCTAAAGTCACCCCAGCAGCTGATGTTTGCTGGTTGATTTGCTGGTTTTCCCCATCAGCACCACAGGGCTCCCCAGCCACGTCCCACCAGGGCTGCAGCACAGTGCAGCAAGGTGCTGTCAGCAGAGGAGGCACCACAAGTGCCAACAAGTTGTGTTTAAGGTAAAAAAACGAAGAAAAGGAGAGCAAGACCCCTGCAGCACGAACAGACGCAGCTATGAGCAGTGAGGGGCTGTACAACCCTGTCCAACCCAACGGGATTTGATCCCCAAAACCACCGAGACACACCAACCCCGGCAGCTTTGCCTCCTCTCCCTCACCCAGCTCAAAAGGAGTCCGGTTTGTGATTAGTTTGTTTAAAATTTGGGCGGCTGTTGCAGGAGATCACCCTTCCTCCCCAGCACACACAGCCCAGCTGCCCGGGGGCCGGCGTGGGGACGGGGAGCTGCCTTTGCTGGGCACCAGGAGCTGTTGGAAGCCCCCCGTTCCCGGGCTGTGGAAACCAGCCCATATTGTCACGGGGGCTAATTAAGCTCCTCCACTAAGACAGCAGCTCCAGACTGTCTCAGCACCCGCCTTAGCTGGCAGCCCCCCTCCCCGGGTGCTACGGAAACGGGAATTAAGCGGTGATGAATGCAGTATTAATTAATTAAGAGAAATGCACACGAAGGGGGTGGGAGGCAGGGGGTCTTAGGGCTGTGGAAATTACCCAAGGAGGGGCTGCCGTAAATTTGGGTTTTATTGTTTTTACTCGGGAGAAGGCGCCGGGGGGGGGACCTGCATGCCCAGGCGGTGGCAGTGACCTGCTGGCACCCGACCCGCCCGTCCTCCATCGGCAAGGAAAAGGGGATATCCCCAAAAAATGACAAGGGAGGGAAGAGGCACCGGCGGCTCCACGCCGCCATCTTCTCCCACTGCGGAGGCCGAATGCAAAATCAATTTTGCACACCCCGAAATGGCTGTTCAGGAGGGGTTTTTTTGCTCTGGAGAGGTTAATGGGGAAGCTCAACCCAGCTGACGCTGGGGGGATGGATGCCACTTTTCAGTTTGCATATTGAGATTGTTTACACACATGATTAGCTAATATATTAAGCTTCTTAAAGGAAAAAAAAAAAAAAAAAAGATGGCAAAGCACATGGTTTAGTTTTGATTTGCATTCCTCACCCGCTCTCTCCTCCACAAGACACCAACCAGAGAAAAGCAAGGGCTTGGCCATCACTGCCAACAGCTGGCTTTTGGAGAAGGGAAACAAATGGTTAAAATTCTATCAACAACTGCAGTGTCCAGCGTGATTGAGCACATCCAGCCTTACCTCAGGTAAAGGCTGGTCTCCATCATGCAGACTGGGGCAGCTCAGCCTGCTCAGAGGTGAGTTTTGGGTGGGTACCCAGCAGCCCGGGCTGGCCTGACCCTGACCTCCGTGGGAAGGACAAGATCCCTGTGGGAAGCCTGCTCTGCCAGCCCTGGCCAGTGGCAGTGGGGTGCCAGGGACAGGTGGGTGTGGGCTGCAGAGCCCACATGCAATGGGGAGTGCCCAGCACTGCAGCTTTTCCTCTGCGTGACTCTACTCCTGGGGGCTGGGTGTGGTTTCAAGTCTCTTTTCTGTCTCAAGGCTGGAGACAAACACCCTGGAGATAACCAAGGCTTTGTTTCACCACCAGCACGGGCAGAGGAACTCAGCTGCAGACCCAGCTGGCACTTCCCTGGGCTAACAGGGCAGAGACCATCCTTCCCTGATCCAGAGACCTTCTGGGCATCTCCAGGACACCCCTGCCAGGTATCTCAAATCCAGACCTGAGGGTTTTCTCACTCCTCACGTCACACACACTCCTGGCAACCCCAACCAAAGGTGTGGCTGTGCTTCCAGCAGCTCCACAGATCCATCCCTGTCTCCCAGCTTATGCCAGTGTTTAACTGGTTTCACTCAGCACTTCTGCATACAAACCTCTTCTGGAACAATCTCAGCAGGGTGACTGGCTGGGATGCATTTTAGGGGGCCACTTTTAAACACCAGGCTGCATGCTCAGAGCCTTGTGCTGTTCCTCCAACCCAGAGCCCGTGCTGCAGGCTCTGTTCCTGCATCCCTGCTGCTTGGAGCAGCTTTTTGGGATCCTCCAAATACATTGTGCATTTCCAAACACACTGGCAAAGCTCTTCCAACTCACCATCCTTCTCCTCTGACGTGGTTTTAATACCACATTTCTCCTTTGCTCCTTTTTCTCCCTGCCACAGGGGCATCACAGCAGCCACACCAGCAACTCAGCTGCTCCCCTCTCCCTCACGTTCCTCTCCAGCTCTCACCAGCCAGGGTGTGTTATTTATACAACATCTCTTAACGCTGACTTCTTCAACACAACTTTTCCTTTAATTACTTGCGTTAAAAATAAAAATGCCAACCTATGCGAGCAACTGCTCTCATTACAGTATCAGTCCTCCAGCTAATTAATATCTGTTAGCTTTGGCTTATGCACCAGGGTGCCTAAATCCAAAATACACAAGGCTGCCAAGTTACTTCGCAGACAGGAGCGTTTGCCTTGAAGAAAGAGTCACGTTATCCAACTTCTATGCAATCTCACCATAACCTTTACTTTCAAGGTTTTACAAGAGAGAAGGAAAGCTCATGCAGCTCAAAAGAGATTGCAGTGACACCAAAGGGGAGACCCAGAGGAAAGCAAAGGGAAAGAGAAGAGAAACGGCTCTCGAGAAGAAAGAGAAACACCGCCTTTGTACCCACTCTGCTTTACTCACACAGGCCACATGGGAAAGACTGAGAAAAAACCTCCCAGCAGCTCCCAAGCCTCTCCCAGAGTACACACACACTTCTCCAGCCCGTGGAGGTGGAAAGGGAGCTGATCACAGCAGCAGCCACCTCCCCTGGCGGTGCCGTGTGTCTGCAGCGGGTGGCAGAGATGCTGCGCAGGTGACAACACGGCCACAAGCCTCGGGAGGGTTGTGCAGCACGGTGACAAGCACAGGAGGCACCCCGGGGGGCAGAGAGGACGTGGCAGGGTGGGAAGGTGGGTGCAGCCCTCCTGCAAGCCCCCGGCAGCTCCCGAGCGTCAGCGCGGCCGGTTGGGAACTGATTAAAACCGGAAAAGCCTTATGTAAACTTGATGCATAATTAACCTGAGCAACGCTGGCAGGAGACATTATTGAGGTCAGGGAAGCATTAGAGCCACAAAAGCAACTCTGCTGGCAGAGGAGGGATGAGAACATCCACTGTTAAATTATTTGGACACTCCTCTAACGCAAAGGATTAAACCTGCTGGATCCTAAGTGGGACAAGCCTCTCCTCCAGGCAGATCAGAGCAGGTTTCTTAGATCCTACTCCAAAACATTGGATGGGAAAGGCCAGAAAGGAAAGCCTGAGGTGGACAAGCCCTTTGGAGATTTCCTGTTCATGTCAGGTCTCCAGCAGAGACTACAGAGGGGTTCCTGCCATGTTATTTGTGTGTGTCCACGAGTGGGACACAGAGGTGTGCACGAGCCACCCTTGGCTGTCCTTGCACTTAGCTGAGACCACCAGCCCACACAGGAAAGACTCATCTGGTCCCAGTTGCAGTCATTGTGAGGGGGATGGTCCTTGGGAGGTGCCTGTCCCAGGGTGATCCAGCCCCACAGATGCCCTGGACACCACGTGCAGGTGGGAGATGCCTTGGGCTGCTCACCAAGCTGTGCTTGTGGCACATCCCTGAATCCAGGGGGCCCCAGGAAGGCTTTGAGTGTTTGTAAACCTTTGGCAGTCTGGGCGAGGATGGATGGAAGCTCTCCCTCTCCGTTTTCACTTCCTGCACTTTCCTTGGCCCCTGCCCTGCCTTCACACCAGTGTCAGAGTCCCTCGGTGCAGAAGCACCTTTCAGACCCTCCCAAGTGCTGTTTGGGGCTCCGAGGTCCCAGTGATCTTCCTGATGCCAATTAAAACAACAGGAAAGCCTCCCATTTGCCAGGGTCCATAACCAAACACCCAGAGGCATTGCCCTCCCTCCACTCCTGGCTTGCTTACAGCCACGGCTGTTCCACAATTCCCACTTTTTAAAAACCCACATTAAACCAAGGTCTCTTTTGCCAAAATCCAGTAAAACAGGCTTTGTGAAGCATTCCATGGAGACCAAGGGCTGCCTTCCCCAGGCTGCCCCTCTCTCAAAAGGTCATGATGTAAAATCTTGAGGCTCCCTCTGGAGAGAGCCAAGGATTTTATTGGCAGCTCTGCTCCCAAACATCCCACAGGCACAGCAACTGCTTGGGGTTGGCACAGCACCCCAGAGGGCCTCGTGGCCACAGATTCACCTGGATGAGCCCTCTCACCCCCTCCTGCCCTTGGGCAATATCTCTGATGCTTTCAGCACACACAGTCTGGGGGCAGTGCCAGCAGCTCTGTGGGGCAGTGCCAGGCTGTCTTCCTTTTCCAAACAATCCAAAATAATAAACCAGAATGTCCAAACGGTTCATTAATTTAAGGATAATTGGATATTAATAAGCTTGGACTCCTTGTATTAGCAGAAAACAAATATTTTAAGTGTGCCAGGCTTCACTTGCTCAAGTGCCTCCCTGCCCCTCCAAGAGCTGGAAAGGCTCACTTGGGAAGGGGGATGCTCTCAGCCCACCAGACTCCAGGAGAAACACAAACACCAGCTGTCCACAGCTCCTGAATACAGCAGCAATGACAAGGCACAACACGCTCAGGCAGAGCTGAAGCCAAGCCTGACCCAAACCCAGCCCACCCCATCACCTGTCCCGTCCTGCCTGCCTGCACAGGCCAGGTGAACCCTGGAGCCAAAGGGCTCAAGGGCTGGATCATTCCAGCTGTCCCACATTAACCCCTCAGCCCCATGAAGGGGACAGGGACACCAACAAGTGTTGCAGTGTGTCTTTTAGGAGTGCAGCATCTGCCCACACCCCCGTGGAAAGGCTGCTGGAGAAGAATTCAGGCAAAGCAATGAAGCTCACACAACCACACAGGCCAGCCCAGCAAGGAGAGGCAGGAAGGCCTGCACTGCTCAGTTCCAGCAGAGTTTATTCCAGGTGCTGAAGGGGGATCCAGGCAAGAGAGGGGGACCTTGTGGTCTGCTGGGTTAAAGAGGGGTCTGAGGGTGGTGCAGAGGGCAGGGCAGGGGGTCAGTGACCCACAGAGGAGATGGAACCAGACACCCAGGATGTCACACCTGGGGAGGGGGAACCCAGGACCAAGGGCATGGGGAGAGGAGAGACTGGGACAGAGCACACTGTGCATGGCACCATGGCAGAGTCTTCTCCTTCAGCCAGCACAGGGGGCTCTATGGTCCATCTTTCCAGGGTAGAACTCTGGGAAATTCCCTGAGGGGGCAGAGGCATTCCACAAACAAGGTGATGGAGCACACGTGGGGAGGCAGCTCAAAGGGGGAAATTGGTGACAGCCCAGGGAGCCCACAGAGCTGCAGTGATTGTGGCAGTCAGGGCAGGTCCTTAACAGCCTCCAGAAAAGCCAGGTTTTCATCTGTTCCCATTAATGCTTGGAGTCTGCACTTCCACTGCAGGAAATGAAAGCCTGGAGCAACCTGGTCCTTCAAAACTCCTGCAAAAGCAGGACACTCATCACACATTCCATCCTTGTTTCCTTCATCCTCTTGCACAAGGCCTCCCATTACACTTAAAGAGGCTTTGTGGCGTGGCTGTCACTCAGATATCCATCATAAACTCCATGGAGGATCCCTGAGCAGCACAGCATCCATGGCTCTGTCGTGCTGGAAGGGAAAACTGGCTGCTGGTGGAGCACAGGACTTCTGGGATGCATCTCCCTCACCTATCAAGCAAGGAGATAAACCAGCCCTTCCTCAGTTCACAGAGGTGCCATAATTCAGACCTGACACGTGCAACATTCCTTGGCAACCCCTGGGAAAGCCATTAGCACCAGAGGGGAGGTGAGGCCACACTCTGCCACCTGTCTCTGCCCATGTGCAGCAGGTGACTGCCACCAGCTCGCCCGACATGTGAGACTGAAAATGAAACAACTCTCATTTGCTTTCTGCTGCTTTCCAAATGACACCTTGCACACTTGCTGGAGGTGCCACTGTTGTCACCAGGTCGCCATGAATGTCTGATTGCCTGGAGGGACGTGGACTCACTTGGTAAAAAAAAGGGTAAAAAAGCAAAGACACTCTGTGACATTTTCCCTTGTTCACATGGAGGAAAAAACCTTGCAATCTCAGGTCTATTGCATGGCACAGACATTTCATGAATCTGAGACTCTGGAAGCAAGCAAGGGCAAAGACAAAGAGCAGTATTTTATATTTTGAGTATGGCTCAAGGTGGCCTCATTTCCCAGAGCTCAGCTTTAGTAACTCCCCATGAGATGGGGCCACCCAGCCCTGCCAGGCCCCCACCAGCCTGCTCCAGCACAGCTTCAGTACATTGACCACATATTTAACAGCTGAAATCCTCTTGGAACCTCCAGTGATTTCCCTGGTTTCAGCTCTGCTGGTGGATCCTTTGGTGGGGATCTTGGCCTCCCCCTCACAGACCTTTTGTCCCAGCTGCACATCAGCCCTGGCACAGCTGCTGAGGGCACCCAGACACCCCGTCAGCAAAAGCCCTTCCTCTCCAGGGCTGCAGTCCTGCAGGGTGTGCAGCTCATCCCCACGGGCTGTGGGATTGCCAAAGCCAACTGGCAGCCCAGCTTTGGAGAGCAGCCAAAAATCGAGAGCTGCCAACCTGAAGGAGCACAAGGAGCACGGGAATCTCATCCAAATAACCAAAACCCATTCTCCTGTCTCAGCTCCAGCACCCCAGGCTGCTCCTCAGGGTCAGGCCAGCTCCCCTGAAACCCCTCTGACCTTCTCCCCTGCTTTATCTTTGAACACATGGATCTTGCCTCTTTTGCAGAGAATTTCCCCAGACTTGTTGATTCCCCACCCATCAAATTTAAATTTACCTTGTCCAGGTTGCAGCCAAGGCTCTGTGCAGGTGGCTGCCCACACTGGCACAGAGGATTTGGTCTCTTAGCCCCCGTGCTGCTGGCCCTGCACTGAATCTCCTTCCAGTTCAGCACAGAAGGAAAAAACCCCAACATCCTGCATCCCAAACATATTTTGGTGGGTGATCCATGCACACAAATGTCCCAGAGGGTGGCAGAGATTGGATATCAGCAGCTGCCTTCAGGCCTTGGCAAAGATGAAGATGTTTTGTACTCACCTGAGCCATTCTTATTTACACCCCCAGACACAGCACTTGCTCTCCTGAAAGCCTACAGCCTCTGTAAATTCAGGGCCAGGTTATTCCAACTCCCAGCCCGCTGCTGCTCCTCTTCCAGGGGAATTTTTCCCCCAAAGCTTTGGCAAAACCTGCTGCTGGGCCCACCCAGTCCTCCTGTCAGCCACCACACGGGAGGAGTTGGGCCAGGATCTCTCCTCCACCTGAAACAGGATCACTGCTCAAGCAACCTCCCATCAAAAGGGAACCTGCCAGTCCACTGGGTCCTTTTCCCTCATCACAGGGTCTTAAACTCACCAAGATCAAGGGCTCTCTCTCTGCTTGCCCCTGAAAAGCAGGAGGAAGCTGCAGATATGCTACAAGCTCTTAGGAGGAAAACATTACAGCATCTGAAAGTACTTTAAATGATTTAGATACAAACTTGCCTGTAATAAGACATCTATTTTGGTTAATCTCTTAGTTGCAAATCTTGAAACTCTTGAACCTGCCTGAGGCTACTGTCAGCAGCACTTCATTTAACACTGCTTATTGGGAATAACTGCTATTTCCCACTGTAACCTCCAAACCTCTTCAAGTGTCTCTTATTGCTCTGCCCAAATATACTTGCCTTCAGGATACAGAGAGGTTTTTCTTGCTAAGAAGTGTTAAGGTGATTTGAACAAGCTGAATCAGAAGAGACTGTTTCTCAGGCAAAGCAGCCAAGACTCCAAACACCATCCCTGCCATGTTTTGGGANGAATTCATTCTAGCCATGAGTTGCAGAGTCCTCCTCCGGCGGCTACACCTGGATTTTTCGAGCCTTTCATTGACTTCCTGGGGTTGTCTGTGAGGCTTGGAAGGTCTGACCCTGACTGCATTGCACACAGCAGACAGGATCATCACAGCCTCCTCCTTCAAGTGGCACAGGTTTAAACCCAGACGGGTCCCCTCCCTGCCTTACTTTTCTAATAAAGAGCTGCATCTCTGAATAAAGGCTTCGGCCCTGTTCATTACAATTCCTTTTTGGTTTTTTGAGCATTTCCTCGGGTTATGAAATTCAACAGCTGCGCTTGGATTACTCCTCACAAGCAAAGGGGTGGAGGGGATGGAGGGTGTGTGTTCATCCTCCAGGAAAGGCACCTGGGGGGAGGGATCTCCATCCCTGCCCACACCTGTGGCTGTGGGGATTGTCACCAGCTCCCCATGGCCGTGGCCAGAGCTCCCTGAGGAGGCTGCTGGGGCCTTTAGCAGCACCAGTGCAGCTCTTGTGTTCTAAACTCAACCCCATTTTTATTTCAAGGGGATGCAGAGCTGTGGGGGGCACCTGTGGCTCCAGTCCCACCCATCCCAGCTCAGCAGGTTGGATTTTAAACACAACCACTGGGGCAGCTGGGCCTTGCACACACCCAGCACTGACCTGATGGGTGTCACAGCTCCAGCCACAGCAAATCTGGGAATTGCAGCAGTCCCGAGGGGAGGTGAGGCCCCTCCCTGTCCTGCAGGCACAGGGAGCATGAAGCCACTGGCCCTTTGGTTGCCAAGCAGCAGCCACAGGCAGGAGCAGCCACAGCAGAGCAAACAGAGGTGCCAGAGCCCTCCAGGTCTTTTGGATGTGGCAATTGACTGCATACAGGATTTCCAGCCCTGGCCTGTGTCTGGGGCAGTCACTCACCACTGCAGGTTTGCAGACCCCAGTGTCACCTCAGTCACCTCCTTCCCTCTGCTCACTGGGAAAAGCTTTGGTCACTAAAGGGTTTTGACTCACATGGAGCAGGAGCAATGTGGGACCAGGAGCCCAAAGAAAAGGGACAGGGCTCACACCAGCCACAGGCCTGACCTGGGATCAGTGTCCATTCCCACCAACACGCTTGAGAAGGTCCCCAGCATTAGGGGATTACAGCTCTGGGGGTTTAGAGCCACACTCTCACACCCATCTGCACCAGGTTCCACACAGAAGTCTTGACAGGAACAAAACCCCAAACCAGTATGAAAGCTGTGCATAGAAGCTGTGATAAATAACAGCCTGTCTGTGCAGGCTAAAGGGCCCTCCCTGCTCCAGACATTCACTCTGGTTCAGTAGGGATGAAGCCCCCCATTAATCCAGTCTCTGCCAAGCCATCACCAAACAAGAACCAGCAGGGCTGAATTGGTACCACACTCAGAGCACTCAGCTCTGGCACACCACAGGCCCTGGAAAGCTGCAGAGGCCAAAACTTTTGGAACTGTCTTTCCATGCCCAGCTTCCCTGTGCCTCCCTGCTCTCTGCTGCTCTGGAGCTAGCCCTCAGTGTGAGCTCAGGTTGCAGAGAAATGTTCCACCAGATAGAAAACAATTTTTTCCCCTTCCCCCAAAATATCCCACTTGGCATAACCAAATCCCACTTTACCCCTGCTCAAGGCTGAGCACTTGTGGGGAGTGAGCTTTGGGAGAAAGCTGGGCCATAGCACACAAAGTCACATCTACAGTTAGAGCAGAATAAAAGCTCCTTGAGCCTACTTCTCCCCACATTGCAGCTCTGCCAGCAGGACAGAACCATCCCAGGAGCTCTGGGCTGGGCCAGCCCCACACATCCTGGCTCCAGGCAATGCTTCCTCACTCCTGAGGACAAACAGCTGCTGCCCCCAAGCCCTGCAGAGGGTTTAGGCGTGGAGCACCTGCACCAGCAGCTGATGGCACCCACTGCTCCCCAATTAAGCTAATTTTGCACCAGAGGGGAGACAAATGTGTGACTGCTGGCCAGGACACCCCGCTCCCCTGGGCCTGGAGCTGTGACAATGACCTGCAGCAGGTCCTGGAGGTGCCTCCGTGTCCCAGGTGGAGCAGGGCAGCACCAGAGTGGCTCTGTGAGCACAGGAGGAGTTTCTGACCACCTTTTCCTCTCTCCCTGTGCTGTGAGCCCAGCAGACCTCAGCCAGCCCGGTGTTCCCACACTGAATTTATTCCATTGATGATTGATGCTCTGGTATTGATGATCCAGCACAGTGGGCTGGCTGAGAGCAGTAAAAACCCCTGTTTTAAACATCTTTCTCCTGCAGCAGGAGGCACTGAGAGCGTGGTGTGCTCTGATAAACATCACAGGTGCCAGGCTGAGGAAGGAGAGGCCCAAGCCCAGAGCTTCCAAACCAGTAAGAAATGTACCAAACCAGGTGCAGCCACCAGCACAACCCCAAATCTGCCCACTCCTCCTCCATGAAGCGCCCAGGAAAGGAAACATCAAATATCCATGGCCTCTCTTGTCCTCCACAGGGCTCAGATTGGGGTTGGTGCCTCCTTCTGCACGTGCCAGTGGCAAAAAGCCATTGCAGCCAGGCCTGGGGGAGGAGCACAGAGGCTGCCAGTGGGACTGGGGGCATTTTTAGGACACAGAAGGCACCTCCAGAGTGTCACTCCTGGTCTTACCCTCACCCAGAGATGGGTCCCTCAGAGCTGTGCTGAGCACCAGTAAATCTTTATGGTGGGACAGGTGGTCGTTAGAGATGCTCCCTCTAAATCCTTTGTGTCTTCATCCATCAGTCAGCTCTCTCTGCTGGAGAAGATCCCTTCCAGCCTGCAGAGTTTCAGAAGTAATTTGCAGACATCTCAACTTTCCCAGTCATTTTCTTCCCTATTAAATATTGCTAATGACAGGGTTTTAGACTCTCGGCCATACATCCACTTTCTGTTCTAGTAAAAATTTTAATCTGTCTTCCCTCTTCCTTCTAGACAAGTCTTTAAAAAAATTACTGGAATAAAAAGGAAAGCACCAAGTAATTGAAAAGAGCTGCTAAAAACAGAAAGGAAGGAAAGCTAAGGGAAGTTATAATGATTGAAAAGTTCAATAAAATCGGAGGAAAGCAGGAAAAATTCCAATTTTTAATGGAATGGATGGCGAGGTGTCACTGGTACCTGGCAGCAGATCCCTGGAAGGTGAGCTCTGTTTTCCCACCCCAGGTCAGGTTCCCACCTCTGTGGGCCACTTCAAAACCATCACCCCATTGGCTCCCCTTGTTTTAACTAGAGCAGCATTTTCTCCTCTCCATTCACCCCCAAGCTAAATCTTTTCATCTGGTGCTTTCAAAGCCTGACCAATAAAATGTTGAAACCAATAAAACTGTTTGTGGGGGAAAAGTTCCCTGCAGAAAGCAAGCACAAAAGATGGTGTTTTACCAAAAGCTAAAAGCAGAAGAGGGGAGGCTGGAGTTGAAAAGCCCAGGCAGATGAATCTTGAATGGTCTATTCTCACCATCATAATGAGCACATACATGATTAATGAAAATATTTATCCTCATAACCCACTGCAGCGAGTTAATATTTAATCCAAAGTCCACGTGGAAGCCCAGCCTCTCCTGGTCCCTCACCTACCTTCCTGTTTCCTTGGAAATCTCGGAATTCTGCCAACTGACCTGAGCTCTGGCTCTTTGGGGCTGCCCTTTCCTGGCTTTCTGCAGAAATCGCACACCTTTTGATGGTGAAGGTGCTGCCACTTGGGCCCTCCAAGGGTTCTCAGATAATCCCCTGGTGCTCTGTGACTCACTTTGATCCTCACGGCAAAGCCGGACAGCCCGCACATGAAAATCAACCTCCCCTTTTTCCCGGGCTTCATTTCATCTGCAAACGAAACATATGGAGTCAGATGTTTATGGAGGGATGCCCTGCTCCCCCCGGGAGGGCCCTGGAGCCTCCAGGGTGTAATTTTGCTTTAGGAATACGATTTTAATCTTGACTTTTTTCCGAGGCTGGTGGCAGGAGAGGAGAAGGGCAGGGCAGGGGGATGCTGGAGGTGGGGCTCTCCTCTGCTCCCCACGGTCTGAGCCCTGTGCTGGTGCAGTGTGGGGTGGCTGGATGTGCATGGGGGGTCCAGGCTCTTTCTGCTTCCCCGTCCTTGTCCTCTGCAAAGCTGTTTCAGGACACGGGCCTTGAAAGGTGACAATTTTTCCTTTTGAAAGAGCAGGGTCTGTAAACTTTGCCAGCAAAGGTTTCAGCTGTGACTGACAAAAAATACCCAAACCAACCCAACCTACTTAAAAATGGTGCCCAGATGGAAATAACTGCTCAGCCCTGGGTGCTGATGGCCCTTTGTGACAAGCAGCTCTCAGAGTCATCCATCTCCCTGTATCCCAGTCCTCCATCCCACATTTTCACTGTGGGCATCCCCCAGCACCAAAAAAAACCACAAGAAGGGAACACTTTGGCTTATGTCATTTACAGATATCCCCTAGAGCAGAGGATACAGGACTTTTATTTTGTTTTCCAGTTAAGAATTTTCATTTCATCTTCTTGTTAAAGTGTGACTCAGTGCTATTCTTTTGTCCAGCATCACACATTTAAACATCCTCCTGATGGGAAGAGTTCAGGGGAGGGAAGCTTGCAGGAAAGATGGTTTCAGTAGTAATAAGAAGGGGACTTTGGCACATTCCTGCATGCTATGAGGTATGTCTTTAAGCTTCAGTAAACTTTTGGAGTCCCTGGGAAGCTGGTAATGTGCCTTTGAAAGAAGTATGACTTATGAAATTGCAGTTTTTGGCTTAGCTGGGTAATGTTAATGAGAAAATATCATGGGCTGCGGGTGGAAGTCTCCTGAATCCCATAAGTTAGGGATAAATTATTCTGTTTTCCTAAATGAAGCAGTGCTGTGCAATGCTGCTCCTAAATCAGGCTGATGGTGAGAATTATTTATTAATTTGTGAAGGTCCAGAGAGAAGCTCAGGCAAATAAATACAAACTAAACTGCATGAGTTACAAACTTGAGCTTGCTGTGGGTGTGGAATAAAGGATTTGCTGGGGCTGTGAGAAGGAGCAGGAGGCTTGGGACCAGCACCTCGTGTGATGGAGGCAGCATGAAGAGCTGGAGGTGGAGGGACAAATCCTCCTTTCTGCTGGAGCCACAGTGAAGGTGATCAAAACCCCCCCAAGCTTTCTGCAGTGCAGCAGCTTCCCTGTAATTAAAGCTTCAGCTCTGCAGCTCTGCCTGTGCCTGCTGCAGCCCGGCTGGCACATCAAAGGGAGACGTTTCCCACCAGGACAGCTCCCACAGCAGGGAATTCAGGGTTTGATGCACACTCTGGTGTGTAAGTGATGGCCCAGCAAAGCTCCTGAACAGCAGCTCACACTGAGCAGGTGATGCCACATCCCCCTGGGGCTCGGTGATGCCCTGGTTTTGGGCAGCACAGCTTAACCCAAGGCTCCAGCCCTGGAGCACAAGCCCTTTGGGGCTCCCAGCTCCTCTGGGCTCTGCAGGTGCCACGCAGCTCAGCTTCCCCTCCTGCCAGCATCTGGCCTCCTTGCCAGGGAGGATTTATTCCTCCCTGAGCAGGTCTGCAGTGGTGGCATTAATCAGGGAGACGGACGAGGACGAGCCCGTTCACTGTGCGCCGTGGGTGAGTGATAAGTCTGTGATAAGTCTGTGCCGGGGCTGGGATGGCAATCAGGAGAAGGGAGCGAGAGGAAGAGGAGGGAAGAGCAGCATTGTGGGTAAATATGTGCTCTTCTGGTGGTGATTACCCTCCGAGTAATTAGTTTTTAAATCAGGCAGACGTTTCGGGAACTACTCGCTATGAGCTGCTTTAATTATTTATACTCCCTTTTTATTCTTGTTATTTATAGCCCTCCTCTCTGGATGGAGATGCTCTTTGGAACCTGACCCATCTCCAGCCCTCCCTGGCCCAGCAGCTGCCTCCTCCAGGCACCCCCAGAGCCCGGCTGTGCTGGGGGTCCCTTCTCCCTCTCCCTCTCCCTGCCAGAGCCAGGCAAGGCAAGGAGGGCCCATCCTTGCTGTGGAAAGCCCCGTTCAGATCAGTAATTAAACTCTCACTCATCTTCATTTCCCTCTTTTGTTAAAGTGAGGCCACTCAATAAGCCATTAGTGCAAGGTCCTTTCTGTCAGCCAAGGCATCCTTGGGCACATTTCCCTTGCAGACAGCTGGGGAGGGTGTGGGCAGTGGGAGCAGCTCCCTGCCTGCCCCTCCTCTGCCCAAACCCTCCCCATCAGCCCCTGCCAGGTCACTCCTGCCCTTTGGCCAAGGCTCTGGGGAGCAAGGGGGACTTTTGCAATGGCCAACCCTTCCCCCAGCTGGGGTTTTTCCCACAGCACCACACAAACCCCTGTTCCACCAGAGCATCTGGTGTTGGTGCTCTCCCTTCGCCAACCCCACCTCTCTGGAGCTTCCTAACATCTGGAAGCCATTCCCTGCACCATTCCCACAAAGGGACCTCTGACCCCTTGAGCTCCTCCTCTGGGCTAAACAAAAGCTGCCCTTCCTGCTGAGCTGGGGAATTTTGCCTGCTTTCCCCTCTCTCCATCCACAAACCATTTCTCAATGTGTCACCAGGGCAGCATCTGCCTGGGAAGCCCTGGAGCATCCTCTGTCCCATCTCCTTCACATGCTCAGACACCAGCAACGAGGAAAACTGCAAAAAAACCCCAAATCCCAGCACAAGAGAAACCACAATACGGGCAAAACCTGCTGCAGATTCCTCCAGGAGCAAGGCCCATGGCCCGTGTTTGTAGTTACTACAAACCACACGTTGATTTTCCTGCTCCCTCCCTAGGAGCTTTTGTTTTGGGCCTTGCTCTGGTTACAAGGTGCAAACACCTTGACTTTGCTGCTTCTCACCCTGGAATCATTTGTGAGCTGTGAGGGTGAGGGGGATTCGGGCTAAAGCAACCAGAGAACTACTGTGCAGCTCAAAGAATGAAAGGGCATTGATACGGATGGGTTTGGCCGTGGGGCAAAGGGGGGCCCCTCACTGCACACCTCACTGGATGCCACGTGAGATGAGACAACTCACCAAAACCCAGGTGGCAGCAGAAAAGCAGAGTTAAAATGTACATCAGCCTGTCCTGTGCTCTAGAGCCCCACAGGAACCTGACCTGAGGGCTGTCCTGCTGGGTTTGTTTTCATCCAGTCCCACAGAATTCCAGAGGGGCTGAGGCTGGAAGAGGCCTCTGGAAGTCACTTGCTCCAGCTCCAGATTAAGCAGGGTCACTCAGAGCTGGTCACCCAGGAGCGTGCCCAGGTGGCTTCTGAGTTCAACTACTTGGGGGGAAAAATACAATAACCACATCAGAAAGAGATTAAACCACCAGAGGGGTCAGTGTCAGACCTGTGACACCAGGGAAAAACGTGGTTTTCAGCATGGCCAATCTTCCAAGGGAAGCCAACCCAACTTCCAAGGGCATCCCAAGGCCAACCCTGCAGTCATGAAGGGTATTGAAGACCACCTGCCTGTGCAGCCAAAGCCACGTTTGTGTGAAAGACAAGCTCCTGCCTGTCCTTGAACTAGGGGCAACCCACTTCTCCATAAAAACACCAGGAAGCACAGTGGGAACAGCTTCACTATGGAAGGGATCCACCTGCCTCCCTGAGGACCAGGCTGGCTCCATCCCAAAGGTGCTCAGCAGAACCAGCTCCAGCATTTTGTAGGGTACCTGGGGCAGGTATCTGAGGTGGGATGAGTCGAGGGGGTCAGGAATTATCTTTCACCCTAAACAGGGCAGTTCTGGGGCTGGACTCCCCCATGACCCCCAGCCCTACAGGGTCCATGCAGCAATGATTACACCATGGCTGGGAACAGACATTTCCAAACCAGCCTCCTTCTATTTGCATTCGAAACATTTATTTTGGGAAATACATATTAAACACTATTATTTATACAAAAATGGACTAAATTTTCATAATGCTTATAACCCCCAAAAGGCCATTTTAATAGATCTGGATGAAGGGTTTTTTTATTGTATTATTTTCTTTTTTTTTTTTCCTTCCCAAAAAAAAAAAAAAGTCAGGTTACAAAGGAGAAAGCGGCGTGTCTTGCTTGGCCCAGCTTGAGATACCAACCAGAGGAAAAAACAAGTTTAAGATGGCATTTGCAGAAGTGCCTCACACAAGAGATTTTTCTCCCCTTTCAGTCTTTTTTTTTAACACTTGAAATATATATATTTTTTTTCAGTTAATACGTTTTTTGTTGTTTTTGCTAAAATATAGCAAGTCGGCAAGTAGAGAGTTGCTGTTCCCCAACAGCTCCGTGGGGCTGTGGTGGAGGGAGGGGAACAGGAGTGAAGGGGAGAAGGGATTCTCACCATGCATCCCCCCTGCCCACACCCCTTTGGCTGCTGAGGGGAACTTGTGGGGAGCCCCTGAAACCCTGGGCATCCCCAGCAAGGGGAGAGCAACCTCCTCCCTCCTCCTGGTCACCTGTGCTGAGCCAGGCTCTGTCCTCCCGTGGGCTCTGCAGGTGCCTTCCAGTGCTAGAGGATGGGACACGCTGCCACTTCAGTGTGTACCCCCAAAAACGGGTGACTTGCAGGAAGTTTTTTTTCCCTTAGAGAGGACTGGGAGACTGGTGGACACCAGAAAGGCAAGGGGAGCTGGGGAGAGGGGCAGGACTGCAGAGCTCTGCTCCTGTGTCACAGTGCTACCTAACGCTGGCAGGGTCTGATTTACTGGAGACACACAGAAAGAGGAGAGGGCTGTGGGGGCAGAGCAGGGGGAGCAGCACCCACAAACACCCCCCAGCCCCCTGCAGGGCTCGGTCAGCACATGCACAGACCCCCTGCACAAGGACCAGCGGAAAAGGAGCATCTTCCCTGGACACACATCACACAGGGGAGCCAGGAAATGAGAAGGAATGAACAGATACCCAAGAGCCCCCTCTGATGTAGGGAAAAGCCCAGGAATCACACGGGTCAGACAGGTCAACCCTCTGCCTCCCAGCACTGCTTTGCAGAGCTGAAGTTCCACGCTCAGCGCCCTCAGGACAAACACACCCCGAGCCTTCAGCGGACAAAGACCCACCCAACTGAATGACAAATAAATACACAAGTGTTCCCAGGACATCAGCCACGGCTCTGGCCCAAGGGAGAGGGAACCAGAGCCTCTGCAGAGGTTCACAGCCTTTTACAGGCTGCAAAGACAAACAAGGCAGACCCTCCCTCCCCTCTCCCACGCTATTGCAAGGTCACAGTCTGAAAAGGCACTTCTCCCAAAGCAGGTCGCTCTGCCTGGCCGGGGGTCGGTGACAGGCGAGGTGACACCTAAACACTCCCAGTTTATTGCATGTAGATAGGGCACAGGGGCTGGGTTGGGGGCTGGCGTGTCCCAGAGGGCTGCAGAGGGCTCAGAGGAGGCAGCAGGAGACAAGGATGGCACTGTCTTGCTCTCTTCATCCCACGGTGCCTCGCTTCTGAAGGCTACGTTCACCTGGAGGAACCCTCGCCTCCAATGGACGGAGAGGAGCCCCTGCATGGAGGGGCTGGAAGGGCTCCCAGGGCACCCCAGCCCTGCTGGCCCCACAGATCTGCTCCCCAGGGTTCAGCTATGGGGCCAGAGCTGGGGACAAGCGAGAGCCCGACCTCCACAGAGGGACAGTCCCCGGCCCAGGGACGCCGCTCTGGGGGCTGAGCACAAAACTCCTGGCACAAAGCGGGGGGAGAGCGGCCACCCCGCTCCACGTCTGGTTATTTGGTCAGTTAACATGGCAGGGGGTCGGGGACCAGGGCAAGAGGGACAGTGGCAGAGGATTGATATAAAAATAAAGGGGGAAGAGGGGAGAAATAGCGAGCGTGAGCGAGCGAGGTCCTGGCTGCGGCGCGGGTTACATCTCGTTGGCCACCAGCTCTTTGTCGGCCACGCCGTTGGACAGAGAGCTCTGGCCCTCGTTCAGCCTCTTCACCCTGTAGGCTTCAAAGTGGATGTTGCTGGTAATATCCTTGATGTTCTGCATGTGTGTCCTGCAGGGAAGGGAGATGGAGCAATCACACCTTGCACAGCTGGGCCAGCCCAGCCTCTGCACCCCAAACACCCCCCAGTCCCAAAGTCCCCTCCTGGCCTGCTGGCTAATGGTGCCTTTAGGGCACAGGGGGGAACTAAGGCAATAATGGGCAGCATAATTGGGCAGCAGGAGCAGAAGCCTTCACCTGTGCTTGGGGACACAGGACCTGTGGCTGCAGAACACCCAGCCAGGGCGATCCCCACCCTGCCAGTCCCGGGGTGAGGTTTTGCAGCCCCACACAACTCTGCCAGCAACAGATCACGTGTGCAGAGTTTACCTTGCAGCCAAACTGGGGAGGAGCCCAATGTCCCCTCTCTGGCAAGCCCAGGGGGCTCAGCCTCCCTTGCCCCCACAGCAGGGACACTTCTTTCAAGAGGGACCAGCCATCACCCCACAATGACACCCCGGTGGAGGGTGATGTCTTTGAACTGGGGGTGAGGTCTGGCACTGGTGAGGGACCACTAAGGCCCAAAGCTGCTTGCAGGTGAGCTGGAGCCACCCTGCCAGCAATCCTGGAGTGTGTCCTGACCCCTCCAAGAGAAAAGCCCCCAAGGAGTGGGGCCACCCCCTGCAGAGGGGCTGCAGAGTGGCAGGGGGCTGGGAGGGAAGGCAGGGACAAAGCAGCAGCTGCTTCAAGCCGTGCTGGGCTGTCCCCTTTCCCTGGATGCCACCTGGTGACCGAAGCTCTGGGGACAGGGCACTGACCTGATGAGGAGGTCCCGCAGGTAGGCGAACTCACAGTGTGTCGTGTTCTCCACTGGCAAGAGAGACAGAAAGCCACCAGTGAGCACCATGGCCACCAGGACCTGGGGGCTTCCCCAGCGTGTGGAGGGCTCAGATGGGCACTCACACCCCAGGGTACAAGTGCAGGACTCAGGAGTCCTCTTTGCTGCTGTAAAGCTGGCACCAGGTCCCTGCCCCAGCTCAGCCCTGGTGAGGTCTGACTGGGCATCCACAGCCCCTTCCCAGGGTCCCACCAACCTGGAGCTCCCAGCAGCACCCCCAGCACAATGCTGGGACCCCCAGCACCCCAAACAAGACAGGGGAAGGGCCATGGTGAGCTTTGCAGTGAGCACCAGGAGTGTCTCCACAGAAGTTTCATCTGTAGCTTTGCTACAAGCATCCTGCAGCATTGCAGGCATCCTGCTGAGGGCTGCCAGGGCTGTGCAAGGACACGAACTCCTGCTGTCAAAGGCTACTGCTGGCAGAAGGAGGAGTGCTTGCAGTAGGGAAAATCAAGGGGTGCTGCTCCACCACAATCAGTCTGACAGTTGCTATTTTACCCCTGATTTTACTCAATTTAGAGAAAGAACTCCTTTTTAATTTTTTTTTTTAACCCAAATAATCCTGCACATAAAATAGCAGAATCCTTTCTGTTGGAGAAGACCTCTAAGACCATTGAGTCCAACCATTAAACATCATGCAGGAATGGCAAAACAAAAACAACACTGCTGTGCAGAGGCTGCCTGTGGCCATGGCTGTGTCCTGGGGGTCTCTCTGTGCTGAAGGCAGACACCACAAGTAGAAGGTGAGGATTTAATGAATCCCATTGAACTCAGCATGTTCAGGGACACAGCACGAGAGGGCAGCAGAGCTTCAAAATACACTGATTTTCCTGGCAGCTTTGTTAAACCATCCCTCAGCACAGGATTCCCATTAAAAAGACTCGTAAATGAGAGGAACCTGTGAAGTGAAGGGGAGGAAGATGAGAGGGGTGGCACTGGAGATGAGCCAGCTGGCTGCCAGAAACCATGAACAGGGAAATGTGTAGATGTGCTGGAGCCAGGAGCTTTCATCGAGCCTTTAAACCATGATTGTAAAATGGGGGAGAAAAAAGGGAGATGCCAATGGGAAATGGAGGAGGGAGGAGAACCCACGAGGGCACCAACCAAAGGTGTGCTGGAGGGTACAGATGCCAGGGGAAGGTTCCAACAGGGGCTTGAGACACGGGGATGTCACTGGTGTGCCCTCAAATCCTGCCATCAGGCAATTAACTGTGCAAGAAGCACAAGCCAGGCCATGAGACCCCCAGAAATGTCCCCTCCAGCACTCAGCAGCCCCCCAAGGCACACAAAGGAACCCAGCACAGCAGCATTGGCCAAGGTGTTTCCAGTCCTCAAGCATCAGGAAAAGTATCTTTTTTTGGAGGGGCAGGGAAGCAGCACATCCACCTCGACTCCTACTGCTGGTTTTGGACTTTATTGCCTTCTGCCAGGGCAGGGAGATGGGCTCAGGTGGGGAAGCATGGATGAGGTACCTTCAATGGTGCCCCACTTGGTCTTCCTCCCAAGGATTCTTCTTCCATTCACCTGGTACTCCTGGTCACTGCCCACCACTGCAAATGGGATCATTTCCTGTGGAAAAAGAACAACAAGGTTGTGATTTCTTCCTGAGAACTGGTCAGGAAACCAAACCAGTGAGCAAAGTCCTACATCGAGCTGTTTCCAGGAGGGTTTCATGGGATGAGCTGGTTTGGCCCTGATGTTCCTGAGCAGTGCTGCCTGCCAGGGCCCACAGGCAGCCCAGGACTGGGTACCAGCATCTCTTGCACATGTGCCCAGCCCAAAACCAGCCCAAACCCAGCCTAATCCAGTCCCTCACTGGCAGGCACCAGCTACAGCTGGAGCAAAGGTATCTCAAAGCTTCCCTGGGATTTGCCCCCAGCACCTGGCAACCTGTGGCCAACTCATTTCCTGATCCAAGTTGCTGTCTTTGAACTTCAGAGTCCCTAAAGGACGTTTTTCTTCCTCAAATTTGTCCGATCCACTTTACTGTGCCAAAAAATTGCTGGCTGATTCCTGTAGCATGGAACTGCCTGCTGCAGGCAGCCTAGAGGTAAAATTCCATCCCAGTGCTGGGAAGGCTCTGCCATAGCCAGGGGTGGGGAGGCACCTCTGTTCCCTGAGCCTGGGGCAGGGGAAGGGGCCATGGACCCTCTGCAGGCTGGAGATGGGGAAGGACTATGGACAGGACACCTTCCCCACGAGCCTTTCTCAGCCTCTTTCCACACCTGCTCTGAGCTCTGGCAGGATCCCTGCTGCTGGGCAGACCCCATGGACAGGGCACAGCAGCTTTGGGAAGAAAACAGAGGCCTTTTGGAAGGGAACCCCCCGGACATCCCCAGCCCCTGCACTGACCCGGAATTTCTCGTTCACCAGCCGATCTTCGGAGTCCTCATCAAACTCCTTCTGGGGATACACGTCGATCCCGTTGGCCAGGAGATCAGCCATTATCTAGGAGGGAAGAGCAGAGGGACAGCTGAAGGACAGGCAGGCACAGGAGCTGCACTCCCACCACGGCAGCTGCTCCCAAAAGGGTCTCTGAGTGATGCCCACCAGTCACAGCAATGTCCAGCAGCAGCATCCTCCCTCTCCATCCTGAACACTGCCCACCTGGGGCACAGAGACCTGTGCTCCCCTGCCACACACCCACCAAGAGCCTCCTCAGGAACCTCTGCAAGCACCTGGTGCCAAGACACAGCTCAGGCAGAGAAGTGAGATGAAGTTACATGAGCTGGATGTTGTTGAGGGATTGGAAAAGACAACAAGACAACACAAGCTGCCCAAGCAAAGGGGAACACAGCTGCCAGGCTTGTAACACAAAGGTAAAAAGCTGCACTCTGGTGTTTGGTTACACTCCTTGGAAAAGGAACTTGATCTGAGGGGACAAAGACACAGCTTGGAAGGACAGACCTAAGGACTTTGCCTCTGTGCAAGGCCAAGAGATGCTGAAATCTGATTCCTGGGTGGAGGCTCAGCTCACAGGGAGCTTGAAGGATCAACCTTCTCCTACAACGCTGCAAACCCCAGCCCAGGCTGGCAGCAGCTCCCACCTTCCTATGGCAATAACTGCACATCAGTCCTACAGTGCAGGCTGGCAAAGGAGTGGATCCAGCCCAGGGGATGCCCCCAGCCAGCCTCCCACCCCCCACCAAACCCCCAAACTGAGTTTAGGGGAACAACCCAACAAAGCCAGCTCCAGGGAGCACATTCCACTCCCTCAGCACAGCACTGGAACCAACCTGCAGACAGGCTGGTGCTTCACATCCCCTGCCCACCCCATCCAAACCCAAACCTATCACCTCTCTGAACCAGCTACACCCCAGATGCAGACAGGGCTCTGCTTTTGGAAGCACACATGCAGGCACACTGGAATGAGTGGGAAAGGTCCCAGCCTGTGCCCACCTGGCCTGATTTCCTGCCCTCTCATCTGCTGGGAGCAAACACACCATGTGGCTACGTGTTTTCCCTCCATCTGAGAGGATTTGGGAGGTCTGGTTATAATCAGGAAGCAATCAGAGATAGGGTGAGCTCATCCTGTGCTGAGCCAGTGCAGAGCAGCAGAGCCAGGCACTGTCCCCATGGTCTTCCATGGTATCAGCAGCCAAGGGTGCCCAGGTGACATCTGAGGTCCCAGACTGACTTTGTAGTGCCAGAGCCAGCCAGTCACCTGCAGACACAGGGATGTGTGCACTGGTAACCTCTGAATGGAGTCAGCAGCCTGCAGAAGCCACCACAGAGAGCAGATGTGGCACCATGGACTCACCCCTGTGTCCCCTCAGCAGCTCCTTGCAGAGGTCTGTGCAAATAGCCTGACAAGCCAAGGGAGCCCAGCCTGGGTCAGCCCTCAGCTCCATCCCCAGCCAGCCTCCAGCCAAGGAAATTGCTTGGAGAGTTTGGATTCAGCTCCCGAAACCAGACTGGGTATTTCAGTGCCTGATGCTGCTCATTGAGAACTGGGAAGGAGAGGCTCTCACACTGGTGTGGGAAGGAACAGCCCACCCTCTCCTGCAAGGGGCATGGAACTACCCCTGGCTAAGCTGCCATCCTGTCCATAACCAAAGGAGAGGCCCCTAAAACTACCCTTTTGGCAAGACTCTCCTTCCCTTTACTTCTCCCAGGTCAGACTCATGGATCAAGGAGTTTGGTGGTTTTTACTTTTGCAGGGAATGCTGAGGCCATCACGCCTGCAGCCACATCCATCACCCACACAAATGGATTTCCAGTCCCTTACCAAACCCCAAATGAGCCACCTCCACCTCTCAGAGCAAAGCCCACGCCTTGCTGTGGATTCAGACAACCCCTCCACAGCTCCCAACCACGGGAATTTCACACCTTGCTTCCCTCTTAAAGCTCACCCAGCTGAGCTCAGCAAATTCACATGTTTTTGACTGGTTCCTGTATCAGTGCACGATGCTGCAGAGGGAGGGTTTTCCAGCCCCCACGTGCAGCAACCTCCCAAAATAACAGAAACCAGCCTGAAAATAACAACAACAATAACAAAGGAGGCAGGAGAAGCAGGCCTGGAGACGCAGAGCTCCAAACTTATCCTGCAATGACCAAGATCCAAGAGAAACACAAGGGAGTGCTGGGAGAGCAGCCCTACCCTGCGGCCACGCGGGATCGCTGCGAGCTGCAGCCGGAGGAATGCGCTGGGCTCCCGGCCAGGCACGGCCCTGCCAGGACAGCCAAAGGGGAGCAGGGGCAGCAGGGATGGGGCAGCACAGCTGGGAGCCTGGGGAAGAGGCAGCAGCCCCTTCCTTACCCGTTGTTTGAAGTAGTCCCTCTCCTCCAGCGTTAGCGTGTCGGCTTTGGCGATCACCGGCACGATGTTGACCACTTTGCTCAGGCGCTTCATGAACTCGATGTCCAACGGCCGCAGCCTGGAAAAGAGCAGGAAAAAGGGGATTTGCACTCTGAGGCTGCTGCAATCCCCTGGCAGGGAGAGGGCATTCAAAGAGCAGACAGAGAGGCAATCACTTCCTTTCCGATAGAACAGGGCATTTTCTTAAAAGCACAACAGCCTGGGAGGGTTTGAAAACACTTTAAACATTTCCCTTTCAAACACTTTAAACATTTCCCTTTCAAAGCTGCCGCTATCGCCTGGGAACCCTCACAAAGCCCCGTGAAGTGGCAGAGGGCTTTTATCTCTGCACGGCCACAGAGAACTGCAGGAACTTGCCCAGAGCTACTGGTGTCCTTGGTGGAGCTGGGATGAGAGCAGGGCGATGCTGGCTGCAGGGCCAGCCTGCTGCCACGTACAAATCAAAACCTGCTCCAGCTCCATCCAAGCTGTCACCAACTATTCAGGGACAGCACAACAAGGAAATGGCCACAGGTGACCGTCCCTGCTCACACTCCCCACTGTGCTGAGCACCAGCCCATGGTTATGCACAAGCTGGGAGTGCCTCTTACATTCATCAGCTGGGATTAAAAAAAGCTCTGGAAATTCTCCAGGGGCTCACAAAGCACACAAGAGATGCTGCTTGTTCCAGAGGGAGAGAATGTCAGAAAATCTCTACAACAAAAGTCTCAGCAGAGGAAAGCTGCAGAGATTGCATAACCCCAGTGATCAGTGCCTCGGGAAATCCCTCCCTGCTGACAGCAGGGACACAGCTCCCCTTCCACACTGCTCCCCTTCCACACTGCTCCACATCCAAGGCCTGCAGACAGCGATGAAGGCACCTGGCCATAATCCCCCCCACTCCTCAGTCCTCCCTGAAGGTGTTTTAACTGCTGGGGGTCCCAAACCAGGAGAAAACCCTCCCTGGGACACCTCCAGTTGCTGCAGGTCCCCCTCATGGCTCTGAAGGTGATGGGGACATGCAGCATAGCTGAGCAGGTGTTGCCTTGAAAAGGAAACCTGGAGGTCCCAGGATCCAGGATCACCTTTGGGGCAGGAGCCTGTTTGAAATGAGCCCTCATTGAAGGGCCAACACACTCAAGCCAAACCCCACCATGGTCTCCTCGGGTCCTGCAAAGGGCCCAGAGACCCCTGCAGCCCCAGGCACAGGAGTGCAGAGGGGAAGGGGCTGATCCTGCCCCTCAGCAGCCACCAGGCAGTGTCCCCATCCCACGGGGACACCACTGTGCTGTGGAAGGACATTCAGCCCCAGAGAGACCCACTCAGCTCCAGCTGATCTGAAAACAGCAGCTCAAGGCTGCCCCAGAGCAGCCAGCACTGGTGACCCAGCTGAACCCTCCCCTGGCCATCCCCTCTGCCAGGGATGGAGCTGGACTGTGCCAGGTGGATCCTGTCCCCACACACCAACAAAACACACACAGCCCCCAGCACATCATTAGCACACGGATAAACGAGGTCCTAACACAAACACAGGGTCACAGATCACCCTGGGCCCCAGGAAAGAGAGATTTTGGCTATTAAAGGGAAAAAAGAATAGAAAAAAACACAAGGAACCCCCCATGGACACATCTAAGCTGACTTGCTGCTGGCAAACATTGTTTGGAGCTCTGCATAATGTATTTCCCAGACCTCCAAGGAAGTAATGCAGTAATGCTCCTTTCCCAGCAGAATTCTTTCCCCTCCTCTCTCTTTGCTATTTTCCAAACAATTTTTCTCCTCTAAAAGCTTCTTCCCCACTGAGCCTGTGTTCCTGCCTCTTTCATCAGCTTTTCCTTTAAAGACAGGATGCATACAGGGTGAATTCAGAGGAATCCACAATCAGGCAGACATTTGAGCTCAATCTACATGTTAAAAGCTCAGTTCCCATCCCTCAGATCCCTCACACATCCGGAGGATGCCGAGGATGCCACAGTGAACTGGAGAGGAGGCAGAGCCAGAGCCTGCCCACACCCCTGCTGTGTCCATCTGCACCCACCCTGGCACAGTGACCGTGTCCATCTGCACCCAGGCACCTCTGACACAACTTTCTGCTCCCATGGGCTCCTGCAAGTGCCTCATCCACGGAGGTCACCTCCCTGCACCACCCTGAGACCACCAAGGGACTCCCCAGCAGAGCAAATTGTATGTTTCTAGGGGTTTCTGCACATTTTTAGATATTCTACCAACTCCTGCTAGGTAGGTAACTCGCCCAAAACCTTAATTATGTAAAAGAAAGTGAACCTTTCCACTGGAGCAATGCCTGCCTGTAGCTAAACATCACATTCACGTGGAGACACCAAAGGAAAACACACAGATTAACGTGCTGACAAGTGCTATTTGCTCCAAGCACATCAAGAAGAGAAGGGAAGGCTCAAGGAAAAAACAAATCTATTTTCTTCCCCATCCCCAAATGGGCCCTGATATTATTAACTTATAACATACACACTTTGGGCTTTGCTGGGAGGGGTGGAGGAGCTCGAAGGGGAGTGGTTGGGCTGGAGCAGGAGGTGCAGCTTGGGCTCCAGCCACTCCAGCTGGTGCTGGTTGTTCCCTCATCCCCTCCTGGCGTGGGCTTGGGGCAGGCTGTGCAGCTGGGCACACCTTGCCAGGGCTGGGCACACACTGTGGTGCCCGGGACACACGTTATTTCTGCCACTGTGCACAGACAGGATCTAAGCACAGGCTCGTTCCTGCTGGTTCCCCTGAAATGCTGTTGAAGGAATCAAAATCACAGTGAGCTGCAAAGTTATTTCCTTTTGGTTGTGCCCCAGACCAAACTGAGAGCAGGAATTGGAGCTGTGTGTTAAGCAAACACCAGTGAGGACCCAGCAGCCTCCCAGCCCCACCAGGGCGCTGGTGGGCACCTGAGAGGGGCAGCCAGAAGGGAAAGAGGGAGTGGGTGGCAGTTCCTGAGCCACCAGCCCTGGTAGAGGCAGGAGAGATGCTGACGAGGCCAGGCAGAGCTCCAGAGCCATTCCTGAGCTGAACAGAGCTTTGCAGGGGTCAGAGCAGGGATATTTATTGGGTGGCAGAGCCAGGCTTGTGCAGCTGCAGCTGGAAGCCCCTGCGAGCACCATCCTCAGCCTTCACAGGCATGGTTACATGGGAGTGTTCCAGGCTGTGTGTGAGCTGGATGGGCTGCACAACCTGTCCTGAACTCCCTTGTGAACTCCCTCATGCAGCAGAAACTTCTCTGCTGATTAACCCTGGAGCTCCCTGGGTGGGAGGGCCAGACTGAAACAGAGCCAAGCAATCCTCTGCTCCGGCCTCCGAATCTCTGCACCAACTCTGCTTTTTGTTAATCCCTCACTCCTTTTTATTCAGGAAAAAGCAAGCTCTCACCCAGTGCCCTGGCAGGCTTAGCCCAGCTGCCTGCAGCATCCACAGGGAGTCCTGTGCCATGCCCATCCACACCACCAGCAGCAGCTCCCCAGGTAGCACAAACACCCTGTGCAAGCACATCCCAGCACCAAGCACCTGGGATGGTGAGTGGAGCGTGTGGATGGTGCCATGGGGGTGTGCTGGGGCTCTCTGGAGCTGGGTGACAATGTCCCCAGTGCTGGTCCCTACAGCTCTACTAGCCACTGCCATCCTCCCAGTCACCTGCTGGAGAAGACAGAGGCACCACAGCAAGGACCTCAATGCCCTTCCCATGCCCGCTGTGAGGGACCATGGAGCTGCTGCCTTGTCCAGGGCACAAACCTGCACCCAGCTGTGTGTGACAGCCCCAGGACAAGGCTCCCACACAGCATCCTCTGCTATAGCACTGTCACAGCAGCTCCACCCTGCAGGAGAGGTGGCCATGTCACCCTTTGTGTCTACAGACACCGCTGGGGAAAGCCTGTCCACGATGTTGAAAAACATAATTTGGACTTCCCAAGAGAGCAGAAAGGAACCCCAACACCTGCTCGAGCTCTCAGAGAAGCAAAATTTCCCATCAGCTTCGCCCTCCCAGTGGGGTTTGCCCCTCAGGTGGCAGGAGGGGACGGGTGAGCCGGTGCCAGGGAGGACATCCCCAGCCGGGCTCTCAGCCTGCGGGGAAAGGATCAGCACAGGGCTCAGCAACAACGGCCCCCAACGGCCGGGCTGGCTCGGATATTGGAAACACATGTTCACTGGAGAGAAGGAAAAAAAGCAGCTGAAAATCCACACAATGGCTGTTGGCCGGCGGGTGAGAGAAACCAGAGCGCGGCTGGAGAGGCTCCGCCGGGGGACACGGCAGCGGGGCTCCACATCCCTGCCTGCACTGCCAGGCACCCCACACTCCCAACCCTCCGAGCATCAGATGTGTGTTTGAAGAGTTAAACAGCCAGAGAGGTGGGGAAAAGCTGGAGCAATGCTGCAAGTCAGACCTGCCAGGAAAGGGGCTGCAGATCCGGGCTGAGATTGGTGGGACCAACACGTTAGACTGGCCTAAAAATGTCATTTCTCTTTGAAACCTTCTCTGTTTTATTGTATTCAACCATAAATGTTTCGTCAGTCCCTCTGCTCCTGATCAGTTACACAACAGGGCCATAACTGGCCCATGCAGTCATTTTATTCCAGCGAAGGATGCATTTTTGGTCTACCCACTGACAGAAGCAAAACAAAGTCTTTTCTATTGGAATAAATCTCCACATGGGGAAGTGGAAAAGGCTGACATGAATGCAGTGCTGGAGGCTTAAGTTTACTTTTGAAAACAGACCCAAAAACATCCCCAGTGCAGAGAGAGCCAGAAGTGGAAGGAATTGACACAAATCAAAAGGAAACTTAGGTCTCGTTTTGTGTTGTGATACTTTAAATCACATTTTTCAAGACATTTTAAGCACCCCAGATTTTCAGGGTGGGCTGTGTGCCTAGGAGGGAAAAAAAAACCAAAAAAAACAGAAGAGGAAAAAAAAATAGAGCAAGATCTGGGCTTTTTGATGTTGTCACTTGAGTAGTGCCAGAGCCAGGAGAACTCTGGGCTGAATAAACACCATGCCACTTGAAGACTAGTCAAACAACCTACAAAATACCCTTACAGGGTGAAGATGTTCACTGCCTTGGAAGCACAAGGAAAACTGGCTTCTCCCCTTGCAATGTCAGGGGCAAAGAAAAAAAAAAAATTAATGTTCTGCTTGCAAAAGCAGCCTCTCCATCCAATTTCAGACCTGTGTCCATCCTTGGTTGTGCAAGCCAGGTGACCCCTGCAAAGCCAGCAGTTCCCTGGAGCTCAGAGAGGATTTCATGGCCCTTCAGAGCAGGAAACACCACATTTCTCTGGGGTACAGCAGCTCTGCTGTGTTATTGCAAGGCCTCCAGATGATACAGCCCTAAAGACGGCTTCAAGCCGTCCTCGAGCTCCTCAAGCCCCCCAAAACCATGGGAGGAGCCCAGGCAGAAGTGCCCTGATGGCTGAGCTGATGGGACACGGGGAGGGAAGGCCGAGGGGCGGCAGGGACAGCGGGGTACGTACGAGTGGCCCGTGGCTGGGATGAAATAAATACAGCAGTGCACCCGCGTGTCGGGGATCCGCTTCTTCCGGTTAATGTTGATCTCCTCCTGCAGGTACTTCTCGTACTGGTCGTTGATGAACTTCATGATGGGCTGCCAGCTGCAGAGAGAGGGGAACACGGGATGGTCTGAGGGACCTGGACCACCCTGAGCTTCCCACCTGGCCTGACTGCGTGAAGCAGAGCCCGGGGTGCTCAGCATCTCCTAAATCACAAACCTCAGGTGTTCACTGCTTAGCAACTCCATGCACTGTTGCAGGAGGGGATTTCCTGGCTGGTTTAGACAAGCAAGTGCCTAAGGAGTGCTCCCTTCTCTCCTCCTGGGGCTGGCTGTGGAGCAGCACAGCGCTGGGACCATGCCCTGGCTCCTTGCACGGTGTCACGGCACAGGAGCATGAGCAGAATCAAAGCCCACAAGCCCAGCCCAGCTGGTGGTGGGGACAAGGTCCCTGCCATGGGCCAGCCCTGCCCAGCCCAGGGGCCATCCCACAGAGCCAGCCACTGTGCCAGGGATCCTGGGGAGAGTTCAGCCTCCAGAGCCACATGAGCAGGGTCTGGGGACTGGCCCTGTTGGCACACAGCTGCTCCCAGCCACAAACAAAGGTTGTCTCATGCCTGGAACAGCAGGATGTTTGTGGCTCTCACGGGGAGCATGGCACTGCTCTGCCACCACAACAACCTCCTTCCTGCTGCCCACGGAGCAGGGGGGCACAGCGCCAGGCTACAGCCCTGGGCACGGGGGCAGGGTGTGCTGGGGCTCTCCTGCCCTCCTCCTGCACCCAGGGCAGAGGGGCAGCTCACCAGTTCTCGTTGTTGATGTGGTCCCCAAAGCCCGGCGTGTCGATGACTGTCAGCTTCATGCGAACGCCCTTCTCCTCGATCTCTGAAAGAGAGGAAAGCTGCTGTGTGAGGCGAGTGTTGATGGGTGCTCTGGCCAAGCCCACCCTCCCAAAATCAGCTGCAGAGCTGGGGCTTGCTGCCAGGGGAGAAATGCAGCTTCACAGCTCCACAGAGGCATAAATCAGCCCTCCAAAGGGATCCAGCCCTCCAAAGTGATCCAGCCCCATATCCACCCTGAAATGCCACCCCCACAGCCACCTCACTGGTCCCTTCCAACACAATTAACTCAGTGCTGGTGAATAAGTAAAAAATAGATGTTTTCTCAGCCCTGCAAGCATCTCTGGATGGTAAAAGCCCATTCAGAGAGATGAGAGCAGAGGTCTGTAGAGGTCCACAACTCTCTGAGTCCCCAGAGACACAAGGCAGAGCAGGACCTAAAGCCAAAGCAGCAGGTGGGGCCTGCAGAGCCTCACCGTGTGTGATGGATTTGATTTCAATGGTCTTGGGGATCCTTTCCTCAGCAGCTGGCTGTACAGATTTCCGGCTGATCTTGGATTTGAAGAGGGTGTTGATTAACGTGGATTTCCCCAAGCCACTCTGACCTGGAAGAGAGCAGGATAACCCAGAGTCAGCACTCCCTGTTCTGTCAGGGGCCAGGGGATGGGGCTGCTGACAGCCTCAGCCTGCACTGGTCTGCCAGAGGGATGGAGGGAGGGATGAGGAGCAGCTGCTCCCCTACAGCTCCCCCAAGCCAAGGAGCTCAAGTCCAGCCCAGCCAGGAGGATGCTGCAGGTAGCAAAGCCCCTCCCTGGCTCCAAAGCAGCAAAACAAGAGCTGGTTCCCTGCATCCAGACAAAATCCCAGCAACCCCGAGGACAGGCAGACAGTGCTGGGGATGTTTGAAGGGCTGTGGTGATGCTCAGCAGGGCACAGGGACCAGGGAACCTCAGGAAAATACATCCCAACCACGCCTTCACTCTCCTGCAGTCTGCTCTGTCCAGTTCCACAGGGAAAGCTTTGGAGCAGCTTGGCAAACCTTTATCTGGATAGGACCAACAGCAGCAACAATCCTACAAACCTCAGCCCTGCTGCATCTGCTGCTGCTTCCCTGACAGACTTGCTGCTGCAATCGGCCCAGCTGGCTGCACAGACACAGGCCCATGCCTGGGGCTTCTCTGAATCCCACAAACAACAGCCCAAGAAGCACATGAGATTCCACAACTTTAAAAAAACAGCTTTTAGAGAAGCATTTTCATGCTTTATATCCCAGAGCTGATGCTGATCTGTGCGGAAAGGACACCAGCAGCTCCTGACTCTCCAGGAACAGCTGTCCCATAAGCTTGGAGAACAATTTTTCCAGAGGAAAGAGAACAGAATTAACTCCTCAAAATCCAGGGAGCAGATATTCTGGGCCCCCTGCAAACCCTGCAGAGATCCTGTGTACATCATGGGGACTCAATGGCCCCATTCTGCCAAGACACATTACAGGCAACTATCATGGCACTGCCACCAACATGTCCTTTGTCCCACAGAGCGTCCCTAGGCAGAGTCAGCAGGGACAGAGTGAAGGGTTTCACCCACATCCTTCAGGGTCCTGGCCCATCCAGGCTGCCAAAGCCAATGGTAGGGCCCACCAGCACTGGGCATCACCTCCTGGCATCACCCCACTCCCTGATCAAACAGCAATTTTAGAGCCGAGTTTGCAACATCACCAATGGCTGCAATCCAGCACAGGACAACTCTCTCTGACAGTCACTGTCACTGCTGGGCTGTAAGAAACACATGGACCAGGCTGGGGGGAAGTGATCCCAGTCCTCTGCTGCCTACAAATGCAGGGCCAAGCACTAACAGGCCTGGAGCTGGGCGTGCAGAGCCAAACCAGAGCTCTCACTGCACCACTGCTCACCATTAAATGGAGCACCTGAGAGAGGGAAGGCTGTGTGACACACAGGGGCCATGTGAAATCAGGGTGACACACTGCCAGAGCTCCAGGCAGTGGGTCTCTGCATCCATGTCTGTCCAAGCTGCCTGGAAAGGGACCAGAGGTGAGAGCCACCAGCAGCCAGGATGTGATGTCCCATGGCACCATAGCCACAGGCTGACCTCACCGAGCCACGGTGGGGTGCAGCTGGGGACCCTAAGGCTGTGACACAGGCAGCTGAGCACAAGGCAGAGCCCCCTTCCAACAGCCCTGGTTTGCAGCCCACTGCCTTTCCCACAGCTGAAATCCAGGGGGAAAAAATGCAGCTGAGCCTGGCCACCTCTGCTCTCTTCCAGCTGCTTTGCAGGAAAACTGAATGCAAAAGATGTACTTTGGGGTTTGGATTTTTAAAAGTTTAGACCTTTCATCTCTGCAACTTTAGAGGACAAGGGACTAAGCTGACCGTAGCCTGCAGCCCCCTCCCAGCTGTGGATGGGATTGTGAAACCCTTTTGAAAGGAGACCTTGCTACAGTGGGGAAGTGTGGGAATACACCAGGGAAGGGGTTTTCACAAAGCCCCATCACAGGGACACGGTGAGGAGTGANGGACCTTGCTACAGTGGGGAAGGGGTTTTCACAGGGACACGGTGAGGAGTGACCCCCGCATGGCAGTGATGCTCCGTTCCCACCTCCCCTGCAGGACCAGTCACCTCCCTCCTCCCTGCCCTCATCCTGTAAGACAGAGATGGGAACAATTTCAGCTCAAGGACTCGCAGCCTAGGCTGGATGGCAGTTATGGAGCTAAAGCCATCCCTAAGGAGGCACAGAAGGATGAGGGCTGGCTGCTGCCCCTTCCCCGAGGTGCTGCTCCTCCCGTACCCCTCCCGCATCTTCTGGGAGGGCCAAAGCTCAACTTGTTTATGCTGCCCCGAATTCCCAGCCTGTAAACAGCCAGCCCAGCGCCTGCCAAGGGCAGAACAATGTTTTCCAGGCACGGGCCTCCATACCACACACAGTGCTGCCAAGGCAGAGCCGTTCCTGAACATCCCTCCCTGTCTGCACAGCACGGTGCTGAGGTGCTGAGGCAGCACAGCCTGCTCCTGGAGGGATGGGAGCCTCCTCCAGCAGGGAAATGGGAGCTCAGCACAGGTAATCTCTCCTCCAGGCTCCCAGGATCAGTGCAGCAATTCCTCTGTTTGCAGTAATGAACTGGGTTTGTTAAAACACCTCCCAAGAGCTGGTTCTGCACTGACCAGGCTTGCTGTGATCACCCAGCCCGGGGAACCTTCCCCGTAGAGGGAGGGTTCATTCATTTCTCAATGAAAGTATCAGAATGGAAAGGCTGAGCATCCACAGAGCTTGGTGGAAAGCTACAGCACACTGAAGTCTTTAACTGAATTAGTAAAAACTCTGGATCAGACCCTTCCACAACCCCAGGCAGACCTCCAGGATACCCTGTGTGACATCCCACAGGCATCACACCTGTAGCATTACACAGCTCCTGCCAGGAGGTTAAGGGATAGTGAGGCCCCATCACCAAACCACTGGTCACTGCCTGGGATTTACTCTCCTCAACCCCCTGCAGCTCCCCTGGCAGACACAGGCAGGGAGAGCTGCTGCCTGACCAGCCCAGCCCCAAGGAGCACAGCCCAGCTCACACAAGGGGCTCCATGGCACCAGGTCAGACATTAATAGCTGGAAAAGAGCAGAAAAGCCTCATTTCTTTTCCCTTTTCCCCCTTGGCTGGTGTCCCACAGTGCCCAGCTCTCCAGTACACCCAGCAGTTTGCAGGTCAGTGGCTGTTCCATCCCTGGCTTTGGGGGCCTGGGGGCTGCAGGAGCACAGATCCCCACAGCTGAAGCTGCAGCCAGAGCAGCAGTGATGCAGCCTGTGGTCATTAGCCCAGGAGAGCTAATGAGCAGGAGCCTGTGGGCAGCAGGATTCGGGCACACAACCCTCCAGCCCTCCCTCCTTGCATGTGGACAGCCCCTGGGACACTCTCAACCCTGCTGTGACACCTTGCAGGTCCCCAAAGGAGCCAAATGACTGAGCTATGCCAACGCCTCCTGCTGGTCTTTACTTCCATCAGTAAATCACTGCTTTTGGCATTTCTTCCCTGGTACTTCAGCAGGGCTGCCTGAATACAAAAAACCTCACAAACAGGAATTTTACCCAAATTGCTGGAAGTACCAGCAGGGATGAGGGTTCTGGAATACCAGCAGCAGTGCAGCCCCTTGAGCCCATAAATGTGCCCTGACTGCTCAAACCAGGGCAGGACTTCCAGGAGAGCTGTCGAGGGAGCTCTTGTGAGCCCTGACACCCCTCGAGATGCTTTCCTCTAGGATGTGCCTACGGATAATGCACCCCAAGGCGCAGGGGAATGAGAAGGACCATGGACCACATCACGTGGACAGCTTTAACTCCAGCTGATCCCAGGCCAGCTCCTCGGGAGCAGGGTTTGCTGAGTGCCAAGGCAGAGCCCCCAGCGCTGATCCCGAGGAGGCTCCCAAGAGCTGGGACACTGCGGTGGGACAGCGACAACACCCGGCTGAGCACGCTGCGGGCACGGCGAGGGGCGACTCACCCACGACCATGATGTTGAACTCGAAGCCCTGTTTCATGGCTTTCCTCCTCAGCTGCTCCAGGATGGCGTCGATGCCCACGTAGCCGAAGTCCGCAGCCGGCTTGTCCGGCCGCGCCGGCGCCGCCTGCTTGGGGCCGGCATCGCGCGCGGCGTCCGTCATGCCGGGAGCGTGGCTGGGAACGGCCTCAGGACCTGCGGGGGCAAACACAGCCTGCTCAGAGGTGCTGCTCCTGCCAGGGAATCACAGGAGCCGCCTGCTGCGCCCCAAGTGGGAATAAAAGATGTGCAGAGACTCAGGGTGCCAGCAGGCTGGGAGGGAGGATGAGTGTGGGATCTTCCTCCATGATAATTACATGGAATTTGGGGTTTTCTTTCTCTGTTTACTGCGTTCGCTTGATGCCTGCCCACTCCACCAAACCTGCCACAGCAAAGGGATGCTGCTGTGGGGGTGTGAGTGCACCACATCCCACGGCAGCTGATCATACTGTCCCAGCACCCAGAAAGTCCTCAGCCCACGACTGGGGGTGACAAAGGCTTTTAGCCCCACAGCCCCGTGCCTGGGCTACTAAAGGCTGGCAGACCTACACACCACTGGAATTACAGCACCGTGCACACTGCTGCTGTGACCAACGCAGCCACGTTCTGGGGGGGAGCTGGATGTCTTTGCAGACACAGGGAGTCCTTGGCATCCACTGCCACGTGCCCTCCTCCCTCCTCGAGCTCCAGCTGACGCAGATCAGAGGCTGCCGGCCCTGGCTTGTGGAAAACCCAACACATTTGCATCAAGACGGGCTGTGCCAGACAACACCCACGCAGCCACCGAGCTTCTGTGATCTCGCTCTAATTCTGTCGATTTCTGCTCAGAAACCCAAACCCTTCGGCTGCCCTCAGAGACAGGGTGCCTGTCTCCTCTGCAAGATGCTCCAGCCCAACGAAGTTCTTCAGAAGAAGCAAATGTAAAACTACTGCCTCAGCCAACAGCTTTTCAAGAAAGATCAGCGAATTATCTACTCCCCCAGGCACCAGGCAGGAGCTGGGAAGGACAAAGTGCCCCAAGTGCCCCAGAGTGATGTGGCCTTGTCCCTGCCAGCCCCAGCTGCTCTGCATCACCCACAGCAGATACAGCAAATATCCCAAAGGCAGAGAGTGCACAGGATCAGCCCAGTCCCCTGCAAGCTCCTGGAGGCATCAGCCACATGCAGCACGCTCCTCTGATCCAGGCACAGAGAGGGAAGTTTTAGGAAAACACACTTCTAAGAGCCCTCCCCACCCCAGGCTGCTGCTGCTCAGTGCCTGGGTCCCTGCAGCCACCAGCCTAAGTGAGCATTTTGTTGTTGCTCAGCGTTTTGCAATGACTATTTATTATTTTTTAATCATTTATTATTATTAATAAAAACATCACTATTTGCAAAGTCCTCACCCCTCCAGACAGCAACACAGCTCTCAGCTCATCTCACCCCAGTTATTCCTGGCCTTTGATGATGTGCTGCCTGCTTTTCTCTCCCTCCCTCTCTCTTTAGGAGTGTGGCTGGGCCAAAGGGGCTCCTCCAAACACAAACCCATCATCCCTTTTCCTCTGGCCATCTCAGACTGGACCCTGCTGGGCTCTGTGAGGTGAAACCACAGTCTTCCTGCAAGCACAGCACACTTCCACGTGCTTAATATAGGCCAAGCAGAAAAAAAAATGAACGAAAAAACAAACCTAGAACTAATCCCAAAGATTATTGGGTCACTTTGAACACTTTTTTCCAACCCTCAGTCCCAGGCTGTGCAGCTGAGCATTACTCACAGAGCTGCTAAAGAGCAAACATGCTGTCCCTGAGAGACACAGGAGCATGTCTCTCCTCCTGGGAACCCTGCACAGCTGGAACTGCACTGCCATGGGAGCAGGAACCCTGCACAGCTGGAATTGCACTGCCACGCTGCCCTCATGAAGTCAGCCAGCCTGGTGTGCCCGAGGCCTCACCACAAATCCCAAATTAGCCCCATTCCAAAATGGCAAGGTCAAAAGTAGAAAAAAAATCCCTGCATAACATTAAAAAAAAAACCCCAAGAAAATGACAACTAAATCATGTGGAAAATATGCTGCCACCAGCAGCAACACCAGGTTATGCAATGGGTTTAACTCCTCCAGGCACCACTTGTGTGCACAGGACAGCCCCAAGGATGGACAGCAAACTGGGACACTGGGGCAGGTAAGGTGCAGAGAAATTAAGAAATTAAATAGAGCAGAAAGCCACTCTCCACTTGATAAAGGCCAGGAGCATCTCCAGCACCTCAAGGAGCAGTTGGCGGAGCGCAGAGGGGCTGACCTGACCCCGGGCAGGGAGATGTGCAGGCAAACTGTCCCCAGCTCAGGGAGCAGACACTCCTCACCAAACTGCCCTCAGGGGGAGGAGAAGGGCTCAGGACTTGCCAGGCTCCAGCCAGACCAAAGCCAGAGGAAGAGCAGCCCATGTGCTTCAGCTGGTCTGTGGGGAACTTGTGATTTAAAGCACTTGGGTCCCGACTGAGGAAAAATACAATAAAATCAGTATAATGCAGCTAGGAGTGTCTGCAGGACAGCAGGGATGCAAAGTCACCGATGCCCCAGCAGCACCAGCAAACTCCCAAGGGAAATGCCACAACTCAAACGTGCAATTTTTTTTTCCCAGCTTCCCAGCACTGAGATGGTCTTTTCTTAGCAAAAACTCCAGCGTCACACTTGGCTCCAGGGGGTTTGTGCCAGCAGAAGGAGGCTGCAGCCAAAGCACAGGACCACTCAGTGGCACACAGGGATGCTGTGTTGGGTGGCAGGGAGCACTCCCAGGAGTCACTTCTCTAAAAAAAATGAAGATCTTAGAAATAAACTGGAGAAGAGCAGTGGATGCCTGGGATGCATCATGGACACATCCTGGATTTGCTGGACCTGCTGTGCTCTCTGAGGGGACGATGTCAACCCTGTGGTGCTGTCAGAGCCAGTGTCACCGAGCTGACCCTTGTGGAGCACTGCAAGGAGGGATGGGTTAATAAACACCCCATTACTCTCTGAAATCCCTACTGGCACCAAGTCCCTGGCAAGAGCAGGACCAGACCTCACATGATTCACCACTGTCACCTTAACCCAACTGTTGTCCCTTGCACAAGGGGCCATCGCTTCGCTGATGGGGCAGAGAGCTCAGAGCCTGCAGCTCTCCCACTGAAGTGCTCCTGGATAAACACCAAGCACAGGGGAACAAGTGCTTGTGCCATTTAGACCTTCTCTGCCAGGGAAACCCTGCCCACGTGGGCACAGGGGATGTGGAGATGGTCAGGGCAGCGCTGCACCAAGCAGGGACAGAGCCCGAGCTCCGGCTCGGGCACGGCTGACTCAGGACAGCTGCTCCAAAGCTGATTTTGCCAAAGGCTCGGGGTGTTGCTCTGTAATTGACGCATGTCAGACACGAGCCAAAGCCAACATCTGTGAAGCAGCAGATGAAAGGCACCCCTTGGGGAGGGAAGCCCCTGGGAGCCCCCCGGGGACCCTCCTGCTCCTTCAGCCAGCTGGACACCGTGTGCTGTGGGATGGGCTTGGCCAGGGGCTGCTGGAGCTGCTGTGCTGGTGCCACGAGGCTGCCACAGCCCGGGACACTGCAGGCAGGGCATACAAGGACAGCCATGGGCTCCCCCAAAACCCCCAAGCCACAGGCTGGTAATCCTCCCTGAGGGTCTGGGACAGGGATCTGCAGGAGACTGCGGCTTCACTGCAGACACACAAAGGTTAAAGCACCCTGGCAGAGGCTGAACTGGGAATGTCTCACCCAGGTCCTGGCCAGACCCAGCAACTCCGTGCTGTGCTGGTGCTGGGAGAGCAGAGCTGGTCCTGGGGCAGGGTTGGTCACAGACCTGGTGCCCAGTGGCTGCACAGAGGAACCAGGAGGCTGCACCTCTGCCATGGCCACATGTCAACAGATCCAAACCACTGCACACTCTACAGATGCACACACAATCAATGGCAAAATGGCAATGTTTGGGGAGTGAATCCAAGAAACACCCTTTGGATGCCGGGAACACCAAGCACTGGCCACCTTTCAATGATGCTGCAATCAGTTTAGCAGAACTACAAGCACCCAGAAGACCAGGACATTGTGGATAACTTCCCTTCCCTCCACACAACAGACGGTGGAAATACCATGGGCTTCCAGACTTGTGGGATGGGTTCGTGCAAACACAGAGAGCAGGTTCAGAGCAGTGAACAGTGGTGTACCAGAGTGTGAAAGCACAGTCTAGGCAGCTGAGTATCCACGGATGTTTCCACGGGAGAAGTGTGACCCACCCAACCTTGCAAGTTTTGGCCGCAGCTCTCTTGGAGAATTGTGCCAGCAGGGTGTCACAGAGACATCTGAAGCTCCAAAGGGAGAGCCTACAGCTCCTGGTTAAGAACAGCTGGCTGTGGGGACTGCGGCACACGTCACCTCCAGGGCCTCTCCCCTTGGCACACTGAGCCAGTGACCACAGGCTATGGAAACGGATCCAACCTGCAGAGGAGGTGGCAGAGACACAGCTCTCCCTTCCGAGGGGACAGGAGGAGTCTCAGCAAAGCCAGGACTGGATGCAATCCCAGCACAGCCCAGGCACTGCTGGTTTCTTCAGCTGCCACGGGATCCTCTGGTGCTGAATGCGGCAGGTCCCTGCTGGATGTGTGGGTGCCAGGGAATGTGAGGCACAGCTCCCTCCAAAGCTGAGGTGGCTCAGCCTGGCACGTAGAGCCAGTTCCACACAGCCTGCAGCAGCAAATCGTAACTAAGGGACATTCCTATTATTCAGCTGCAATCACCAGCACCTGGCTGGCATTGCCAGCCCCAAGCTGAGCCTGTCCCTTGCATCCCTGAGCATTGGGATACAGTTTCAGGCTGGCCACCAGCCCAGGCCCACCTACCAACCAGTTATGTTTCCTTCTCAGCTTGCATTTCCACCTGGGTGCCAACAAACATGACCCAGAAATAGCAGTGTGTTTAACTCTGCTTCATTAGACCAAATCCACCCAAGAGCTGTCAGAGGGGTGCTCAGGTGCCTCCTGAGCACACAAGATGCTCCAGGCTTGATGCCTTTTACTCAAGTGGGGAATAAACCCGTTTCCAGAGTTTGAAAAAGGAGGCAGTGATTCCTGCTGTGGTGTGAGCACTTCCAGAGGTGACCAGTCAGGGCCACAGCCCTGAGCCACAAGTCATGGGCACACATCACATGCAGGTCGAGCTGTGCCTGCCAGCCACACTCACTGCGCTTCCGTCCTCGCTCACTGTGTGCTTCCCCTCCCACTCCGGAAGCCCAGCAGTCCCCTGCCCTCCGCAGCTCAACCCTCCTGGCTCTTTTAGTTACAAGAGATGGATGCTTCAGGGCTCCCCATCACTGCTTCCCCTCCCATCACAAATCCTTCGGCTGCTGCAGGCTCTGGTCACCAGCGTTTCTGGGCTGGGATGCAGGAGCCCATCCCAGGGGTCAAACCGTGGTGCCAGCTCCACAACCTCAAACTTGCCTGTGGCTCCCGGATGTGGTGTGAGGCTGACCACCAGGTCGACCACCACCCTGCCCTAGTCAGACACATGTAGCCCTGGCAGCACAATCAACAGTCCAACATTCTCACTCCTCCAACCACGTGAGACAGCAGCTCTAAACCACTTACAAAAGCCTGCAAAGAGTTGTTAGACTGTTTGCCTCCATGTTTAAAAAGGAGGAGGTGATCATGAACAACCCCAAGTCTTGGCTTGGGCATGCAGAGATCTCTGGCCATGCGACTCCACTGATTACCCTCTGTAAGGAGCTTCTTGCCCTGGAGCTGGAGCAAGGCTGACCCCAGAGCAGCCCTCTCTCACTGGGAACACCCCATTGAGAGGAATCTTCCTGCACACAGATCTCAGCAGAAGCTGTTCCATCAACAGGCCCCAAGCCAGTGGCCAGCACAGCCCTTGCTCCCTGCAGACAGGCTCAGGGTGCCTGTGCCCAGGAGGCTCCAAAGACACCCACAAAACTGATTCCATGGAGGGGTTTGAGCATGGGATCCACTCCCACCCCTGTCCCCCCAGCCTGGACAATGGTACTCAGCACAGTAGGGGCATGGGGATCCTCCCCAGCCCCCAGCCAAAGGAAAGCTCCCTTCACCCCTGTCACCACTGCTCTGCAGGGCTCTGTGCTGTGAAAACAAAGAGCCAGGCAGCGCTCTCCAAACTCAGCTTGTCCAGACAACACTGCAGAAGGAATGAGTGGGGCCAAGCCCCAGGAATGGGCACCAGGCACGGCTGAGTGTGCCCAGGGCCGCCGAGCTGCGCTCCGATGCCCCCGTCCCACGAGGCACTGACTGCAGCTACAGCAAAAAAAAGGAGCAAGCCAGAGGGATTCACATCCCGGGGGTTGCAGCTCGGCTTTCCTTCCCTCCGCCCCC
>WAAE01014998.1:534058-607735 GCA_013400495.1 Nicator chloris
TGCCCCCGCCCCTCTTCCCCCCCCCCCCCCCCCCCCCCCCCCCAATTTTTTCTCCTCTTCTAAAATTTCTTTTCCCGCTTGGTTTTGTTCTTTGACGGGTAGGGTGGTATGGATTTTTATTTGATTTCTTTGTTTGTTTCTGTTCTTTTCTTCCTTTACCGAAGGCAGCTGCGCCCCAGCCGCCCCACCACCCTTTTTAGTGGGGGCAGCAGCCGGAGCAGGGTGGGCAGGGCAGGGGACCAGGGGGTACCCACGGAGACAGGGCAGGGGACAAGGGGGTGCCCATGAGGACAGAGCAAGTGTTGATCTACTGATCTCCCTTGATCCGGGACAATGCCGGCAGCGCGGCCAGGCGGTGCCGAAGAGCCGCTCCTGCTGTGGGGCGCAGCGGCGGCAGAGGGGCCGAGGGCCGAGCCCCGCAGCCCCCGGTGCCCCCGCCCGGGGGATGCCCTGCCCCGGCGGGGAACCCCCGCACTGCCCCGCTGCCCTCCGTGAGAGCCGCGGCACCCACCTCCCCGCTCTCTCGGGCTCTTCCCCAGGATAATTCACCCCAAAAAAAGCGCTTCCCCACCACCATAATCCCCCCTCCGCTGCCCCACGGAGCCCCCGCCCCCGGGCACCGGAGACTCACCCGCGGCGGCGGCGGCTCCGGCAGCCGGTGGCTCCCGCCTCCTCCCGCGCTGTCCTCCGCCTCCTCCCCCATCGTCCTTCCTCCTCCTCCTCCTCCTCCCCCATCACCCTGCCTCCTCCCCCTCCAGCCCGGCCCGGGGGGATGGAGCCTCTTCCCGGGAAGTTGCTTCGCCCCCGGGCGGTTTCCATCCCCCCGCCGCTCCCGGCCCGGCCCGGCCCAGAGGGGCCCGCAAAGGGTGAGAGGAACCAGAGTCTGGGGGCACGTCCCACCCCCGCTCCACGCAGGAGGTGCGGGGAAACTTCTACGGGAAAGAGAGAGCCTGGGACAAACGGGGCAGCCCCATTCCAAGAGGAGCTCAGTTCACCCAGTGCTCCAGGGACGAGGGCCAGGGTCTCATCCACATCCCTGTCCCCGAGCCCAGAGAAGCCTTTTGCGTCCCAGCATCCCGAAATTCTCCAGCATAGCCCCAGAGCAGTCGCGGGTAGGTCTGAGTGCTGGGAGGGTGGGCTCACTTTGCTCTGCAGCTGGTTGAAGATGTGTGAGCTGCATCTCACATCTGCCAGGACAATATGTCAACCTACCCCACGGGCACGGCTGCTCTCTAAAATGATGTCAGTGATGCTGAATGAAGATATTAGCTGTCTCCACAACTCCTTCCTGCCTTATACCTCGATCCCAGAATGTCCTCACCCCTCTCCCACCAGCGGAGGGAAGGGGCCCGCCACACGAGGGAAGCTGCCATGTGCACGGGGCCAGGGTTGCTGAGCGGCACCACCCGGCCCTGCTCCCTCCAACACACACCCTGGTGTGGGGTGAAGTCCCCTCTGTGATGTCCAGCAGTGGTGGTGGGACTCTGTCCTGTCACAGCCAAGGTGAAGCCAACCTCCCTCTTTTGGGCTCCTGGGTGTGACATGGTACTTGCTCTGACCTACCCTATGACCTCGGGACTTTTTCCGTGCAGTTCTCAGATTTGCATTCCCAGAGAAAGGCCTGCAGGTGATGGAAGGGTTAAGACAGATGTGCACATCTGCAATCTGCAACACCCAGAGGACTCCCTTTCCCACGAACAGCCCCTGCACAGCCTGCCAGCCCAGGGCTAGTACTTGTACTCCCTTTTGGACCTGTTACCAGCACCACCGGCCTCTGCCACACTTGATGCAAGCCCTGCCACCTGTGCCAGCAGCACCACAGCCGCCCCTGCTCTGTCTCCTGCCTGTGGCTCTAGTGTGGCTTCCATCTCTGCTTCTCAGCAGTGGCTGATCTTCCTCCACCCAGCACAGCCAGCAGACACCAGGCTGGCAGCAGCCCCTCCCCACCATGCTGGGCTGGCAGCACTGTGATGCCCAGCACGGCTGGCATAGGCTGCTCTGCAAACGATGGGTGCTGGGGGGGGCAAGACCCACATCTCCCCACTTCAGCACTTCAAAGTGCCACAAATACCAGTTTCTGAGAAACTTCCACCCAGCATCCCCCAGGCAGGAAACACAGCCTCAATCTGCTTATGCTGCAGCTGCATGCAGATTTCTGCCAGATTACACCACTTTTTATGACTTATTAAAGCTTTAACCCCTATCAGTGGGCATTAGTGTTTTAATCTCTCTAATCTCCAGGAAAATCCAATGCTAGATGCCAAACCAGGCTTGCCCGAGTAGCAGCTCTGTTTGCAAGTCACTCCAGCCTTGTTTCAGCTGGAGAAAGGCAGGAAAAGGCTGTGCCGGGCTCACTTAGGTGCTGTGCTTGCACAAAGAGCAAAGAGAGGCTCTCAGGTGTGATGGCTTCCTGTCCCTGCCATGAAGTTGACCACATCTGTGGCTGTGCAGGAGTTAAGCATCAGCACAGGGTTCACGTGCCCAAACTGAGACCAGAAAAGGGGTGATCACAGCATGCTCAGCCACGTGAACCAACTCCTCGCGCCTCCGAGTTATTTTTTTCAGATTGAAATCACAGGCATACTTTAAAACAACCATAGAAAAGTTCCCTCCATGGTCACTGAAGCTCTGCAAAGATGTTTCACAGAAACACAGACTGGTTTGGTTGAAAGGGACCTTAAAGACCATCTAATCCCAATCATGGGCAGGGACACCTTCCCCTAGACCAGGTCCAACCCAGCCTTGGACACTTACAGGGAGGTGGCAGCCACAGCTCCTCTGGACATCCCCTGCCAGGACCTCACCACCCCCAGGGAAAAAATTAGGGCACATAGGAACTCACCACTGTGTACAAGTTGTTTCCTAGATTAATTAATAGAAAATATTTTGTTTCGACTCATATCTCCTCCTTCCCAAGAGCAACAGATGGTGAGTGAGCAGCTCAGGAGGACAACACAGTGTCATCCTTGGCCTCACAGCAAGTGCAGCAGGGCTTTGGGAGCACTGCTGGTCCCCACGACGCCTCTTGGTGACTTTGGGGTGTTTGCACAGAGGAGGCACTCGCAGAGTGACAAACAGCCCAGACAAACTCTGGGATTTGATCTTACAGGAGCATCTCTATTCCTGTGAGGAGAACAGGGCCCTGCCTGTACCTCTCCCCCTGCTCGTTTCTGGCTCTGAGCACAGGCAGGACTGACAGGCAGAGGAAGGAAGCAGCTTCACCCCTGCAGTGCAGATGAACTGGAGAGGGAATAAGTGACTCGCCCAGGGTCACACAGAAATCTTACAGCAGAGCCAAGAATTGGATCCAAATCCCCTAATTAAGGGTTTTAAAATCACAAACTCATTGTTCTTTTCTTAGGAAAACCTAATAATCAGAGTTAGCAGCAATTCTAACAAAGCCTATTGCTGTTGTAAGTTGTATCAAGGGATTTCAACTAACTACAGATCCAGCTTTTAGTCTTGTAACTAGTCTGAAATATCAAGGAAGATTCCTGCCTGGCTTGCACGATCCGATCCGTACTGCTTTATGGGACATCCCTGCAGGTGAAAGCGAGTCCCCATGCCACAGCCACACCGTGCAGGGCTGGTAGGGCTCACTGGAGAACGTAGTCCAGCACTGATGCTCAGGGATACACCAACAAGGGCTCCAACAGTCCCTGGTTTTGGGGATGATCCCAACCAGTCCCTTGCAGCAGAAAACTGCCCAGCAGTGGGGCTGTCCCCCAGCAGCACTGCAGCCCTCCCCTGCACCAGGCAATGCTCTGCCCTTGGCCAGCTCCAGCCATAAACCCCCAGCTTTGAGGAATAACCAAGATCTGCAAATGAAGGCAGCTTCACCAGCACTACCCAGCCTGTGGGCAGACCTGCCAACAAACTCACTTCATCCCAAGCTGTCCAGCTCTTAAGAAAACATCAAATCCCTTGGGCTCAGGCAGCACGAGCTGGACATGTTCTCTTGCAGGAATGCTGAGGGGACATTTCCAATTTTACTGCACCTCAGCAATCTCCAGTTAAAAGTGCACCGTTAGGATTTAGGAAATAATTTTTGTTCTTTCAATATTGCTGCAATGCTGACTACCTGCCAGTCCCCAGCGACTTTGACAGACAGGAGGAAATTCTGCCAGCTATATTTATAATCTCAGATCAATAGCGGAATGAAAAGCACATCCAGAGACCTTGGTAGAGCACCAGCAAACTCAATGGAAAGTAGCATGACCGAGAAAAGGACACGAGCTTGCAGATCACAAGGCCAAAATTTAATTTTTTTTAGCACTGAGAGAGACACCATCCCCTCTAGCAGGAGCAGAAATGATCCCTCAATACCAGGAACAGCTAAAACCAACCCCAAAGCTTTTCTAAGAGCCTGAGTGCAGGTCTGCAAGTGTTAACACCCCGGGAGGGCTCTGGCAGGCAGCCACCATGGTCCCTTCAGCATGTGCAGGGTAACTCCCCAGAACATCTCTAAGACCCACAGATCAATGACATTTCCCCCCTCTGGCTGTAGGGAACTCCCAAGTCCATAGATGATGCAGGTTTTTTTCTTTTAAGCTACCTGGTTTCTGGCCCTGAACAGCTCCTCTGAGCAGGCCACGGCAGACACACCTCTGCAGGTATCCCACCAGTTCCTTCATGAAAGCAGCTCTTTGGTGGCTTAAATCTCCCTGGAGAGCAAGGGCAGTGAAGCAGCAGTAACATGGGGTGCCAGGAGCATCCAGGGCTCAGAGACATCCTGAGCCAGCACAGGGAGCAGCCACCCCTCCGTGCCCTGCCCAGGAGCAGAGTCCAGACCCTCCAGCATCGCTGCACCGTGGCTGTTCTGCTGAACCCACACTTCACCCAGGCCTGTCCCAGCTTCCACCACACCAAAACCCAGAGTCTCCTCCAGCTGGACATCTCCAGGCCGCTCCCACTCTCCAGGAAGGAAGGAAGGAATTATTTCACACGCTGTCACCAGCCATCACGCGCAGCTGGCACCGTGTCCTTGGCGTGAGTCACCCTCTCCCTGGGGAGGCCGTGCCTCGGTTCCTGGTGTCACATCCCAGCAGTGTCCCTGCAGCAGCCTCCCTTCCTCTGGCACACTCCTCCCTTGAGTGGGGCAGGCAGGAGGCTCCTCACCGTGCTTGAGCAATCCACCATTTTCCAAAAGGGAACAGGCTTTGCTAGGAAGGCACTCTGCAGTCACAAACATTGGGAAAAAGCAAGAAAGAAGCCCATTCCTCCCAAATTCCTTTTCCCTCGCAGGTGGCACTGGTTGGGGCACTGGTTTTGGGCGCTGCTGTGCTGTTTTGGACACACACCAAGCACACTCAGCACCTCCCAGGCACTGTCACGGCCTCAGCTCTGAGCACAGGTTTTGCCCAGGAGGGATAGATCTGCCTTGGCACCAAAACGCTGCTGCTCAAATCCCTGGGCCAGCTCTGCAGATGGCACAGGCCACCCATGCCCAAGGAAACACACTTGGCTCCTTGGCTGCTTAGGAGCAATCCTCACCCCTCCTCCTCAGGGGGAAGATCTGCTCCCCCAGACACCCCCACAGATTATCACAAAGGACAAATTATCTCCCAAAAGGGGTAAAGCAAAACTCTGCACCTCATCCCACCAGCATCCCTGAGCCCCCCTCCACCAAACCCCTGTATCCTGCCCTGAGATGGAGAGAGGGGAGCAGATGGAGCCTACAGAGCTCACACACTAAGGAGCACCTCAGAGAGCCCCAGCATCCTCCACCACCACCTCTGCCCCTCTCACCATCAGCAGCACGGTCAAAGCAGACCCAGCAGCAGAGGCAGAGAATGAGTTTGGTGAAAATAAATCACCTCTGCAAGGGAGAACAGCAGGGACTGAAAAATTCGACCACCTGAGTCGCCCCAAACTTGTTCAAGCAGTTTAAATCCTTTCACCCCAAAGTGGCATCTCCTCTCTAGATGGGAAGATGCCCAGCCAGTGACATCCCTGGGGGTCACAGTAACCCCCTGGTACAAACCAAGCTGCAAAGAAGTTGCTGGGGTGCCCTGACAGTCCCTGGAGGCCATGTGCAGGGATACACGTCCCTGCAAGCTGCACACAACGGGCCCTTCTCCATTCTTTGTCTGCTGCCCCTTTTAAACCTATAAACGCCGTTTGGAGGTAAAGAAGAAAGTATTTAGGGCATCCTAACCCTGAAAAGAAGGAAAACTCCATTCAAGCTGCCGGGCTGTCTCCTGCAGCTTAATTAATAACAACCCATCCCCAGCAAGCTGCTGCAGCGCCAGCTGTCTCCTCGCATGGAGGTGCCTTGCTCCGAATAATAGTGCTTTGTGTTTTGATGGGAAAAGGTCAGGAGGATGGGGAGGAGGAGGAGCACGGGTGGGAGGGAAATGCGTTGCTTCCCTGCAGCTCCCAACGCCATCAGTGAGTCCCGCTCGGTGCCCATCTGCTGCTGGGTCAGACCTGGGAGATGGTGGCACCCCTCCATCAGCCCTGGGGTGATCATCTCCTAAAACTCAGCAGGGAGAGGGCCAGAGGGAGAATTCAGGCCTGTGGGCTGCACTCCCCCCACTGCTGGGAGGCCTGGGGAGCTCCTGATGCCACTTTGACACGGTCCAGGAGCCCCTGTGGGGAAATCCCTGCTCTGCTCTTATCAGGAGGCTCCCTGATAACAGCACAGGAGCAGCGCTGCAGGGAGCCAGCACTGTGTGCCCCTGGCAGCTTTTCCAGGCCACCAGAAAGTTTCCTGCTACCATTTGGCCTTTGCATAAACAAACAAGCCAAGCCAGGCTCACAGCAGCAGTGGATGGATCCAAGGTGATGCAACAATGCGGCACAGCGGGGAAACAAAGTCCAACGGGCCCAAGCCCCGGGTGTGAGATGCCCACAGCCACCAGACTCCAGGGCATGGCCATGCAATCACCTCCATTTCTGCTTGGCCACAGAGCCCAACACCAAGTACCAAATCAAGACACCTCCTTGGATCCTGGGCACCACAGCCAAGGGCTCCTGGGATACCCAGGGATGCTGTCTGCCTGCCATCACCCTGCTCCTGGCTGGTTATCCAGCCCTGCAGCTCTCCTGGAAAAGTGCTGCTCCTGCCCCAGCCCAGTGCCACACTAGGCTGGGCACTGGTGCCCAGGGAGCGCCCCTGACAGTCACTGCCCTCTGAGGAGCACACAGGCAGCTCTTGTGCTCTGCCAGCTGACCTGGCCTCTGCTCACTGTCACTTTTGCCCCCTCCTTCCATGTCCCTCTGTGCCATCCAGGCAGCCTGGGGCTGCCCCAGCTTGGAGACACCTCTGGTGCCAGTGCAGGACTGGGGTGCAAAGTCCCATCCATTTATCTCGGGGAATAAAGAGAGACTAAAAATGGTAAAGAAAGGCAGTGGGAAGCAGCATTAGGGCAGCTCCCTGTCCCACAGATATGTCCCCTAGCCAGGCACCAAGGCTTTGCACTTCATGCCCCAGCTGTGCTGGGGGGATGCACAGCCCACAGGGCCCCCACAGTGCTTCCACCCCAGGAAAAGGTCCCTGTTGCTTAGCAAAGGGCCATTCATCACCAGGACAGTGTGGGATGACAAAGGGTTAACCCACTGCAGCTGGGCCAGAAATACCATCCAGGACAAAGAGAGACTTCATGTCACCCGCACCGCATCCGCCCAGCACACAGAAAAAGGGGCCTTAATCCAATTCCCAAAGAAAATGTGGCTTTTACAGCCCCGCCTGACAGGGCCCTCCAGCAAGTTTTGCATCTACTGCAAGGGTTAACCCAGTCTGAGTCTGAAAAGGGGCCAGAAAATAGGAAGGGAAATCACTTTTCCACAGGTTTGTGAGAAGGGAGAGCTGGGTGGAAGCAGCTGGACCCAGGCAGCATCCCTGCAGCAGGACCACAGGGACATGGATGTCTTAGCCTGGAAAATCTGATTGCCTCAAAGCATCCCTAGAGCAGCCAGACATGGGCAGTGGTTTTCAGGGGATTTATCAGGGGCTGGAGGAAGCACCACTGGTGATTTCCCACCAGCTGCACCCCTTCCTCGAGATCACAGCGAGGGACCTGTGAGCACCCCAGCACTGCCTGATATTTTGGGGATGATAAGGATGAGCCAGCAGCAATTTTCAGAGCGTTAATGGCAGAACTCTGCCTCGTCCCCGTGAGCACAGGGACCCCAGGGAACAAAGCTAGGGTCGCTGCTGGGAGGCAGACAGTGCTCACAGCCACTAAACGTGGATGAACCGTCTCTGCCTTCGCCTCCCAGCTGCCAGCCAGGCACTCATCCCACAGTGCCACGTCCCTGCCCGAGTCACCACTGCGTCCCTGAGGCAAGTGGGGTTTGCCAGCCTGGCCCCTCTACCCTCTTACCTTGAAATGCCACATGCCCGTTCCCCTCCTGATTTTTGGATAGACACTTCCAGGGTGCCACTGAGCTGTATTTGCAAGATTAACTCTTTCATTCCCGTTTTGGGGATTATTTTTTAACAAACGAGGTCGCTCTACTGTACTCTACTCCACAAAGCCTGACAAATTTTGGGGATAAATGAAATGAAGTGCAGTTGAATTCAGCCATAAGATCACAGCACCCAGCGGGCTCAACCCCAGGAGAACCAGCCTTCCCTTTCCCAGCCCAGCCTTTCCCCTGCACTGGAGCAAAGCTCAGACACGTTACCCAAGGAGCAGCAGCTCCAGCCCATGTTTCACCCAGCCCCGGCACAGCTTTGACAGGGCTGCATTCGGCGTCGGGGCCATACGGAAATCACAGCATTTAAAACCACAGGCTATAAAAATTCCACCGTGCTCAGAGAAGGGAAGTCTGGATTCCCCATGGAGAGGCGTCCAGGAACCGCTGCTGCCGGGTTATTGGCCACCAAGCCATTAGACCCTGCCACATGTGCATACCTCGAGCCACAGCCAGCACACCCCGGTGAGAGGGTCTGTGCTGAGGAGCTCTGGGGTCAAACACATTCAAACTCCACCACGGAGCTACCCATGAGCCCCACGGCCACACAGGGATTTTGATCTCATCACGGGAAATCATGGATGGCAACTACAACAGCATGGGAGAGGTCACAGCTCCCAGGCTAGCATAGTCCTCCATGTGTTCCAAACTTATTTTATCTGTTGTGAGATGTCCTTATCTGCACTCAGGGTGCCCTTACAGCAGGGCACACACCCTGGACAGCTGTAATCCTCCTGGATGCTGTATCCTACAATCTAGAATCACACCTGGACAAGGCAGCAGCAGTTAATTGCACTTCACACATAATTGCAACTCTTGCTTTTCTGCATTTTAAGCTTGTCTCAAAACCAAAGCTCAGCCTGGTGTTGCCCACACACACAAATGCTCCACTGCCTGGCTCACCTACCTCCTAGGGGAATTTAGTCCAATTAACAGTCATTAATTAGCACCAGAAAACCCAGGACTCTCAGGCAGCACATGTCCAACAGCAGGGCAGAATCCCCTCCCACCGCAGAGCTGCACCACCAGTCTGCTCCCTCCGCCGCACCCACCATCCACAGCAGCAGGAATTCAATAAAATTAAGCAACTTTAACCCAAAACTTGCCTGGCGCTATGGGATGCTGTTCCTGTGCTCCTCTGCTCCGTGTGTGCCTGTAAGCTGACCCTGGGAAGCAGCAGCAGCAAGCCCAGTGCGCCGTGCAGGGGACGTGGCTGCTCAGCTCATGGATGGCTGGATACCCGTGCTTCCAAAGCAGGGTTTAGGGGAGAGCTGGAATGACCTGCTATTTACAGAAGGGCGGACACAACGCCGATGAAATCGCCAAGAAATCTGACATGAACACCTCGGTGTGTGCTGGAAGTCAGAGCACGGGGCAGCAGCACCGGCCCCGTTGGATCCCAGCTGCTCCCCTGGCCCAGATCTGCTCTGGCAGAGCCAAGATAGTCTCAGCCCTGAATACGTCAGCCCAGATCCATCCCGGATGCTCCTTCCCTAAATGAAATGGGATGGATATAAAAAGCCTAGCCTGAAATCCTCTGGCGTGAAGCCTTTCCTGCAGCCCCGGCTGCTTCCAAGGGCTGTTTGACAGGGAGACATTGGGGTACAAGGGGGAGACACTGGGATACACAGGGAAAGAGCAATTCCTGGGGGTTCACACAGACACAGCCCGGGCTGCCATGCCCAGCACCCCCAGCCTCTGCCAGACTAAGGCAAGAGGGAAAACCCCTGAGCTTGGCAAGTCCAGGGGGTCCCACCATGTCACCTAAACATCCGTGTCACAGTCACTGGGCAAACAGCCGTCAGGAGTGGTGAGACAAGGATGCAGAGGGGCCGTTCAAATTACCAAAAAAAAAAAAAAAAAAAAAAAAAATAAAAGAGAAAAAAAAAGTGAGGCTCAGAGCTGGGCCGGTTTGCAGAGATCCACGGCTGCAACACAACACGGAACAAACTGCGGGGACACAGCGGGACTGGAGCGTGGCGTGACCCAGCTGCCACCCCCGGGACCCCGGCCCCAGCCTGGCCACGGGACCACCGAGCCTCTGTGTCCCCCCCGCCCCGAACCCCACTGCGGGGACCCCCAGCCCCGTCCCCCCGCGCTCACCGCCGGGGCCGGGGCTGGTTAAAGGAGCCAATTAAAGAGAAACCGGCGGGAGACGCTCCCGGGACGGGGGAGGCGAGTCCTGCTCTCAGGGGCTGTCCCACACTCCTCCCAGGAAGGGACCAGCTCTCCCCTGGCAGGCAGCCGGCCATCCCCATGTGCCCTGTCCCCAAACCTGTGGTGTCTCTGTCCCCACGTCCCACATCCCAATGACACCCCCACGTGCCCCTTTCCCTGTGCTGTCCCCATCCCCATCCCCATGGCATCCACACCCCTGGAGTGCCATCATCCCTTCGGTGTCTCCAACCTGGCGGAATTCCCATCCTCAGTGTCCCCGTCCTTGTGGCATCTCCACACCCCTGCCCTTTTTGTGGGGGCTGGGGTGGCCCCAGGGCTCTGGGTGATGCCAGTGCATCCCTCAGTGCATAGGGGATGTGCGACCTGGGGCTGCTGCAAGTGATGGGGCAGGATGGGCAAGAGGAGAGCAGGAGGCTGTTTTTGGGAGCACTTCCCACACAGGCACTGAGAGCCACGGAAAGGGCTGGGCACAGGAGCCCCACACCCACTGGAGCACACAGGGATGCTCAGGAGTGGGTTTTCTCCAGTGTTCATCAGGACAAGGGGCCATCAAACACCAGGAAGTTCCTTCTCCACATCAGTTCACAGCCAACTTCTAGAGCAGAAACCAAGGAGTGAGACTAGCCTGGGCTGCCAGACCTCCCTCACGTCACCAGAACACACTCCCCGAGAACACACTCCCCGCGATGTCACAGGAATGCATTCGCCAAAAGAAATGTGAGAGCGTCTCCGATGCAGCCCACAGAGCCCTTGCAGCCACACATCTGCCAGGCTGCTGAGGCTGTGGCAGCCCCTTCCCACCACCTGTGCAGATGCAAACCACACCTGGCCCCTCTGGCTGGGGCAGGGCCCCCAAACTCAGCACAAACCCCACCAAAGGCAGCACCCTCCCCCTCCCTGGCACTGCCAGCAGCCAGGGCTCCTTTGCACCACAGGGCTGCAGGAGCTGGGTGAGGATGGTCCGCCTGCATCGGGGTCCCATTCTGCTGGCAGCTGACACCCCAGGGAGTCCCCACCTCCTGGATCATGTCAGGGTTGCTGCCACTCTGTGTCACCCCCGGGACCAGACGCCACCCTCTGTGACTCCCCTGTGCCACTCTGTGCCTGCTCAGGCCGTGGTGCAGAGGCTCAGCCCCGCAGATCCCATTCCACAGGCAGCCTGAGCGGTGCCAGAGCCGGCTCTGCCTCCTCCCTCAGCACAGGCCCTGACAAATCATTCCCCTGTGACAATGCCTGCATCACGTCCCTGGTATTCTCCCCCTGCTAAGCCACTGCTCTGTTTTTCCCCTCCTTACCCTTCAAACCCCCACACACTCATTGCACGGCCACGCTCAGCTTCCCCACTCCACAAATCCCCACTGGCATGGCTGTGGAGACCCCAGCACAGCCCTTGCCACAGATTTTTTACTCCCTGAGGCTGGGGAGAGCTCAAGCAGAGACTTACTCAGCCAAGGATGACACGAGGACAATGCACGCTGCCCAGCGCCCACAAGAGCCAAGGATGCTTCAGCACCTATTTCAGCTGCTGCCCCAGAGAACCTCCCCCCAACTTCTGAAAAGTTTTGCTCAATTCCCTTCGAAGAGGTCTCACAGAGCAGATCCCTCCTGGCTCTCTGCCTCCCTCACCACCAGACATGAAAAGCACTCGAGTTTCTCCCCGGGTAACGCGAGTAAAAAGCCTCCAACATCAAAGGTACCACACAAGAGTTCTCGCCCCCCCATTCCTCCCAGGCACCAGTGCTGGGGCTGCCTCCCTTGAAAGCGCAGCAACCTCAGTGGTTGAGGCGCCAACTGTGCTGAAAACACAGTTTTGATTTTTTTTTCTGTATTTTTTTCTTTTTGTCCTTTTTTTTAATATTTATTTTTTATTTTTTTTTCCTTAATCAGCCACAAACTGGGGAACTTGTGGGCAAATCTGGGCCAGGCTCTCCTTCGAGGCCAACACGACCAGTGTGGTCTGGTGGGGTTTTGCCCACTGTCTGCTGCGTGGTCAGCCCAGAAAAAGGGGAGCAAAAATATCCCTTGTGCCAGTCCTGCCTGCTCATTGCCCAACACTAAAGGAAGCCACTAAGTGTCCTGAAGCAAAACCACAGGCACCCTCCAAGCGAGCAGATTCCCATGGATTTCTCAGCAGCCTCTGCAACTCCTCTCCCCCATCTGCAAAACAGAAACAACATCTCCCCCCTGCTTGGCGAAGCACTTGGATATCTGCACTGCAAAGCAGGGCGAGGGAGGGGTGTTTACCTTCCTGGGAACAGGGAGCAGCATTTACACCCAAAACAACACGGCCTCAGCACAAAATTCCCGGGCAGAGAGAGCAGTTGCAGACGCAGCAGGAACAGCCGCGGATCCAGAAAATGAGGAGGGCTAGAAAATAGCTTCAAACACCGCAGGGATTTCAAAAAGTCCTAAGAGCACATGGTCTCTTGGCCCGTTTCAGAGCGTTCCTCATCCCTTCATCCCACACAGCAGTTTTTCCTGCCAGATCACTGCCTGCCCGGGAATGCTAGGTTCATTTTATTGCTGGAGCATGGAAACAACCCTCGTTTGCAGGGGGGAGGTGGGAGGGCTCTGCCGTTTAACACTTGGCTGTGTTCACGCTGTGATGAATATCACCCGATGCACAGATACCAGATGTGCTCGGGGCAGGCTGGAGCGTATCCTAAATTGCACCAAGATGGAATTTTTGGGCAATTTTCAGGGAGTGCTGAGGGCAGGCCCTGATGGGAGAGCAGAGATTTACACAGATAGGCAAGAAAAGAGAATTCTGTGAGGTTATGGCACTGGTCATAACCTCTGGGCCAGCTGCAATGCCACAGGCTGTGCTTATCATCAGCACCTTGTCATTTTGGGGGCAATTACTCCAGTTCCCGTCCATGTGTGGGTCTGATTTCCACATGCTCACAGCAAAAAACACTTCAGTTTTATCCCTGCTTCTGCTGATCTCACGGAACTTTAGCTCCAGGAAGGAATTGCTGGTTCAGGAACAGCAAACACTGGTAAGGTTGGACCTCTCCGTGCTGCTTCCCCAGGGTCCCACTGCAAGGCCACTCCTAAGCAAACCCACCAGCAGCTTCTCCCCACGCCTGTGTGGAGGCGTGCCCCGGGGTCACCTCCATGGGTGTCCCTTTAATTAGAACCAAATCCTGGAGCAGCACTGGAGACTCATTCCAGGTTCTTGGAGGCCACACACTGCCCTGATGGACAGCTGACCTCCAGCAGGGCAACTTCTGGCTCACTGCTGGGTGCAGGGTGATGTGGGGCTTTGGCTCATGGCCTGTCCCTGTCCAGTGTGACACAACCCCACACTTGCTCCAGGATGGGGAGCACCCCGTGTGTTGAGCAGCCACGGAGCACCAAAGTCCCTTGAGCTCATTGCAGCTCCATCAAGGGACCCAACCAGCAAACACAGAGGCCCAGGTCAGGAGAGGATCTGCTGGAATACCTTCAGCAGGTCAGAACTGTGTGATGCCCCAAACTCTCAGCATGGGATTTCAGAGACCTCTCTTCTCTGTGCAGGGCTCCCTGCTGCTGATCCCACCCACGGGACATGGCTGATGTCCTCCAAAAATGAGTTCAGGCTGTGCCTGGACCTGCTGGTTTTCACTTTTCTTCTTTGCCCAGATTTGGGAGCTGAGCTTTGGGTCATTCTCACCTCCCCTAGATCAGGTCAGCCCCACACAGAGGTGCAGCTGTGGTTCACACCCCATTTCAGTAGCTCTGGGTGCTGCTGACATGACTGGTGGCAACCACCAGCACCAGTGTCACCAGGGCTGTCCCACAGGACACAAACCGGAGAACAAAAAGAGGGTCCAGGGCCCAGTAAAACAGTACTAGCTGTGTCTTCTGCTGCAAGTATGAAAAGAAGCAACAAAAAGGAACATTTCTCCTCCCTGAAACTCCATGGACATGCTTGCTGCCAACAGGGAAAATGTGGGAGCCTGTCTGTCTGTCCAGGCAGGACCTGCAGCGACTCTGGGCATGAGAAATCCCAAATTCCGCATCCCACAGGGCTGCCTTTGTGCTGCTGCTGAAATGGTGAGGTCTGGTTGGCACCTAAAGCCTGGTTTGGGGGTTTGTCAGGGCAGGAGGGAGGGGCAATTCTCTGCAGGCTCCCAGCTATGGCTACAGAGGATTTCACCCAAGCGAAGAATCTCTCTGTTCCTCCTCCGTTTTTTCCCACCATGGGTCCGTGCTGTGCATGCAAAACCAGCGCTGAGTTGTGAATTTACACCCAGAAACCAAAAGTAAAAGATCTCCATTATTCACTTCTATGAGCAAAGGTTAAATCCTACCAAATACATCAGTTTTGTGGACAGGACAAGCGTTTGGCAGCCAGCAGGAAGGAACAGGAACGTGGGAATTCCTCCTACGACTTGGCAACAGACTCTTCCCCCAGCACGGGAGCTCTCTGGGGTCTGCTCAGCCTCTGCCAAGCTAAGAAAGCCCCTCATTCAAACACTCAGTAATTTCACAGGACATCCTGTAGCTTAAGGAGGAGTTTAAATGAGCGGCTGGATGGATTCAAGCTGCCTAATTGTTGGAGAGAGGAATAGGAAAGGTGGGGTGGCAGACCTGAAGCTGCGATGTCCTGACCTGCTCTTTGGAGAAACACCTCATCCTACTGAATACAGAAAGTGTCTACAGCAAACCAGCTCCTGAGTCAGTCGTGCTGAGCTGTCACACGATGTCTGCCTGCAATGGGCTCAACCACAATGTGAAAGAAGCTGTGTTAGTATTTCCTGAGAGGTCTAAGAGGGGCATCCTGCCTCTTCCTCTCTCACCCCAGCTGCTCCCATCATCCCACTCCCCACAGCAGAGCAGATCTTGGGGTTTGATGCCCTTCCACCATCAGGGTGAGGGGGCAGTGCTGGGTTCAGAGGCACAGAAGAGCCAAGACATACATCCTAAAAGGTATTTAGGCACCTAGTTCCAATTAGGCTGTAACACTCCTCAAGAGATTGCAGAAGCTAGCTAGCTAGCTAGACAGGCAGACAGATAGATAGATAGATGATAGACAGACACATAGATAGATAGATAGATAGATAGATGATAGATAGATAGATAGATAGATAGATAGATAGATAGATAGATAGATAGATAGATAGATAGATGTAAGAACCAATATTTGAGAGATGTTTTGGGGCAGACCTGCACCACAATCACACCAAGTGGGGAATGAAGCACTCAGCACCTGCACCCAGGTCTCCATCACCACCCACCCCACAGGGCATTATATGGACTGGGACCAGCACTTGGACCAAGGGCAGGTGTCCACACACATGTGACAGGAGCCAGGGGGGGCAGATGGCTGCATTTGCTGGGGAAGTGGAGAGACCTGAATTAGAAGCTGCTGCTTCAACTCTCAAAGGAGTTTCAGGAACCATCACAGGAGTTGCTGGAGGCAGCCACCTCTAGGAAAGCAGAGCTTAGCTTCAGGTGTATATGAAAGAAACATTTCAGAGCTGCCATGCATGCTTGATGCACCTTTTTGGGGTTCATTTGTACTGTTTGGCTCCGTCACACCTAATCCCCACCTTTACAGCACCCACAAACCTAACAGGGTAACAGCAGGTTGTACTTCCTGGAGATCTCACACAGGGCAGCTCTTCGGGACACAAACCCAAGGGTCCTCCCAGCCTTGTCTCCATTTCCTACAAAGACTAGAGAAAATGTCAGGGGGATGCTCCAGGCTGCAAATCCCATGGGCCCCCATGAGCAGTGGAGGAGGGAACAGCACATGCTGCCCCCACAGCAATGGGTGTCACTGGGTGCTGTGCTCCCCACCAGTTCCCCTGCCTCGGGTTGCAAGATGTAACCAAAAGTGTGTATTCTATTCCCATCTGTTGAAACTGGGAGGTGTTTTTTATGTCTCTTCTATGGCCCAGTCCTGGTGACTCTGGGGGGGGACAGGGTGGGTGCCTTCTGTTAATGGGCCAGCTGTTAAACCAGGTGGGGCAGTGTTCTTTATCTCTCCCACCACCCATCCTCCCTCCAGGGGGATCTGCTGTCCATGGGCCATCCAGGCTCACTGCAGGGCTGAGAAAATTCCATCATCCCACTGGGAGATGCTGCACCCAGGGGAGGAGCCCAGCATGCCCACCTGGATAAAACCTGAGGTTCAGAACTCCAGCACAGCCTGTTTGCATTCCCAGAGGAACCAGACCCATCTCAGCACCACTGGACCTTCAGGGAAAACTCCACCCTTCTACAGGATCCTCTCTGCTCCAACAGAACCACATCTATCACTGCAGGAGGGCTGGATTGGACTGCTGCCAACACCCTGAGTAACAGGGGGTCAGGTTGTGTTCTGACTCTGTCAGTGGTGTTTGTTTGTTTGCTTGGGTTTTGTACTACTCCATTTTTATTTTTAATACTCCTAATAAAGAACTGTTATTCCTATTCCCATACCTTTGCCCGAAAGTCCCTTGGTTTCAAAATGATAACAATTTGGAGGGAGGGGGTTTACATTCTCCATTCCCAGGGAAGCTCCAGCTTTCCCTGGCAGATGCCTGTCTTTCCAAACCAAGACAAGCCTCATCTCAGCCTGGCCAGCACTGAGTGAGTCCCAAGCTGAGCCCCATCACCCCATGAAACCAGGGTAGCCCCACTGCCTCCCAAACACCAAGGCAGAGAAGCCAGGGCAGCCCTGCAGCACCCAGCTCTGCTCAGAGCCTCCTCCCCAGCCCTGATCTGAGATAAAGGCAGAGGCCTCACTCTGTGGCACTCGCTGCCACTTAAATGTTATGGGGTTTGAGGTTTTCAGCTCTACAGGATGCAGCTCTCATGTCTGACATCCTCCTGAAGCTGAGACTGCTGCTGACTTCAGCCTATTCGTGGGGGCCCAGGTCCCGCCACAACCCCACGAGAACACTTGGGAATCTATCAACCATCAGTGACATTTTTAACCTGAAGGAAAAGCATTGAGGGCTTTAAGAGCCCAGATCCACAGTTTGGGACCATTCAAGGAAAGGCTGTGGTGGAAACTTATTTTCTAGATGAAGAACAACAGGGAAAATCAGCTTTTGAGGCAGACTTGGTGCTGGATCCATCCCTTGAGGGATGCAGGCGGATCCAGCACAGCCCCTCTCTATGTCCCTGCCCCTCCCATCCCAATCCATGCTTATCCAGAGCACATCAGGGCAAGGCAGAACCCCAGTTTCACAGAGACTGGCTAAAACTCACTCCCTGGGCTCCAGATCACCCATTCATCTCAGATTTAAGACAAACTTTGGCCTCCCTGCAGACCTGTGGTTCAGCAAGATGAACACTGCCCCCTGCCCTGGACAGAGCCTTTCAAGGAGCCCTTTCCAAACCTCTTCCCAAACCTTTCTGTGCCTCTCCAGAGCTGCAGCCCCAGGGCTCCATGTCCCTCTGCGGGAGCCGTGGGAAGGAGGGCACATCCCACACAGGGACACCCTGACCCACAGTGACACGGAGGGAAGGGCTGGCAGGGGCAGGCCAAGGGTCAGCCAGCCAGGAGAAGGAAAATAAATCCCCCATGCAGGGATTACACAGCGGCACCACTCCTTCCTGCAGCCCCACAGCTTCAGCACAGCTGCTCTGCACACCCTGGGGCTGCTGAGCTGCCTGAAGGGCACCAGGACACTCCTGGAGACGGATGTTCCCTTTCCCCATGAATTCCTCCCATTCCCCCACCCCACCTGGAGCCCTGTGGATCCAAGGATGCTGCATGAGTATCTGCTTCACCAGCTGACGGGGCAGAGAGAATAAAAGTAGCCCTAAAACCCAAGTACCTTTTGGGCCAGCAAAGCCTCTTTACGCACATGCCCTGCCCCACACCGTGTCCAGCCACTCTGCTGGTCCTGCACAGTGTGGCAGCCACAGGCCAGTGGGATGACTCTGGGGCAAATAACTGCATTTCTGCCCCCAAACAGCCCCAGCATTTGCCCCTCCAGTCCTGGTGCAGCCCACCCCTCCTCTCCTGCCCCCCACACCCCGCAGTGGCAGCCCCAGGACTGGCTCCCACTCCACCAGCCCCAGCACACTATCAAGGAGCACTGGGCACCTCTGATGTACTGCAGGCTGCAGACACAGCTTTCTGCCAGCTGTGACTACTTCTAGGATTTAAATCGGCCTCATCTTCCCCTCCCCCAGGTCTGCTGGCCAAAGCTTTCCCAGGAAATGCACCCCACGGAAAAATCTGGACCAAATAGGGTGTGCCTCGCCAAACCCCGAGCCCCAAGGGCTGCACTGCTCAGGGTTTAGGGGGTTATGTGCCATGGGGAAAGGTGGCCATCAAACCCTGACCTCCCCAGGCCCAGAGCTGCCTCTGAGGATGGGACTCACCCCTCTGGATCCGTGCTCTCAGAGCAGCCAGGGCTGCCACCATCCCACATGGAACGGCACAGGAAGGGAAGGGGTCAGGGCGGAAAGCCTGGGAGGAGGGTGCTTGGAGCACAGCATAATGCTCCATTCATGGTGCACCCGCCCCAAAAATGCACCCACACACTTTGGTGCTGCTCCTGGAGCTCGAACATGCCTCCCCCCAAAGGGACTCGGCTCTTTTTCCTCCATTATGAGCAATTTTAGGATTCTCAGTGACTGCTGGAGGAAGTGAGTGTGAGTGAGCTCAGACCAGCCCAAGCTCTGACCCATACTCCTCCTCTTGCTCTGCCCACAGCCTCCACCTCATTCCTCCTGCACCTGCAGACTCCCAGACACGGCTCAGGTATTTTTTAATCTTAACTGATAACATTCTGAATAAAATTCCCTTAATCTCCACACTCCAGCCAGCAAACCAGGGCTTGGAGAAGCTTTCCATACCAAGGCAGCAAACCCCAGGGAGCTGAAGGTGTGACAGCCACCCAGGAGCTCCAGCGTGGTCCTCCCTGCCCACGGAATCCCATCCCTGCCCCTCTCCATGCTCCATACACGCATATTCCCATTTCTGTCCCAGCCCTGTCCATCTGTCCTGGACACACAGCGGCTGCTATTCCCTGCCTGGCCAGGTAGATGGTGCTCAGCCGGCACCAAGCGGGAATTCACCCAGGCTGGAAGAGTTCCGCTGCCTCTGCTGAAGCCAGTAATTCAGCAGTGATTTTCACTGGCGGGTGACGAAGGTCCTGCTCCAGCCCCAAACAAACAAACCAACTCAGACCCAGCCATCCCAGACTTTCACCTTTCACTTCAGGCTGGGGGATGCTGGATAAGCCGCTACAAGCATTTCATCAGAGCCACTGCTTTCCCAACTCCCGTCCTCTGCTGGAAACTCACTCTGGTGACACTTTGCCCCTCACCTTCCACCAGTTCTCCCCACACATCTCCCACAAAACCAAAACACAGCAAAGCCCAGAGGAGCAGGAAACAATTTGCCCGTTTTTCCCCCATAAAGTCAGGGGGATGGGGGCCAGGGGGACCCACAGGGCCCCTCGTCCTGCCGGAAGCTGCCAGGCACAAGCAGCAGGGGGAGGGGGTGTCCAGGCTTTCCATCCCGTCACCCCAGGGTCACCCTCCCCAGCCAGGCCGGATGTAGGATGTCTAATATTTCTCCAGCTCTGTTTTAACACTCACACCATCTTGGGAGCAGGAAGCTTAAGCCATTTCCTGCAAGGCATTGCTCTGCCCTTCCAATATTTTCAGCCTCGGTGTAAACTGTTTTAAAACCAAGCCTGGAAGCTGGAAGTGTGAAATCAGAGGAGGGACTTGTCCAGGGAAAATTCAGTTTGTGAAACCTATCCAGTCCCCACTGCTGCAGAGCAGCAAAATAAATATTGTTGCGGACAATAAAAGAGAGCAATTAATCTTGCATGTCTGAAAAATGAGAATGAAAAGCAGAAACTCCAAACAATGTTCTCTGTGCCTCTCCCAAGGGACACAACACTGAACCCCAGCAGAAAGCCACAGCCATGTCCCCCCCCTTGTCTCTGCAGCCACGATTTGAAGCTTTCCCAGCTTTGCTCTTTCAGTGGAGCCCAAATCATGGCTTTGGTTTGCTTGCCCTTCAAACAACTGCCCCATAAATAATCTGTCCCACACATGGGCTGAAATAACCCCAAAGAGACCCTTCCCACTCTTCCAAGTGGAGGAGAGGACAAATGCTCATTCCCTGAAGCTCTGCAGAAGAATTTTGGGCAGCGCCAGGGCAGAGCTGGAAACCCCACAGACCCCAGGTCAGCAGAGCTCAGCCCCACGCCCATGCCCCCCTCGGCCCCGTCCCCACACCACCCTTAGCCAAGGATGGGGACAGATGGATGGCAGCTCACCTCCTGCTGCTGTCCCTGGCTGCTCCAGCCCACGTGTCACCTGTGAGCACTCCTTATCTCCTCTCAGTTCTTCCCCAGGTGACACGCTGGGACACTGGGCCGTGAACGGGACACAAAGCCATGCCCCCAGGCCCACGCAAAGGGCTCTGCTTCTCCTGAGCTCCCACTCGCAGGGCTGCTCCTTCCCAAGACTTTTCTGTCCAGGAACCGAAGCCACAAAGCAGAAAGGAAACCCCAGAGCTCCTCCAGGGCCCTGCAGGGACCCTTCACCTCCCAACCTCAGGGCGTGCACTCCTGGGTTGTAAATAAACTTTTATTTACTACACAAAGTAGGGCAAGGAGGACTGTTTCCCTGAGGAATGGTGGGAGGAACATCAGTGTTATGGCAGGATCTCAGATTTCATCTGACTCCACAGAGCAGTTCCTGGAGACCTCGGCAGGAACCACACAGGGCACGGCAACACCTCTGCAGCGGCCACATCCCACCCAAATCCTTTTGGGTTTGCCAGGTCAAACAGGAATCTCTCAGGGGCACAGATCTGCCCAGCCACCCTACACCCAGCACTGCCAGGCTTGGAGAAAGCAGGGCTGGAGCAAATTCACCTCCTGCATCCCACAGAGCAACACAGAGCCGAGGTGCAGCCGCTGCAGCCGGACCATGATGGATTCACTGCTGCCCCCCAGGACCACCCACACCCCTGATGTGCTGCCTGATCAAGGTTCCCATCACGTCTCGGAGCACTGAACTACCCAAAGCCAGGCCATCATCCTCAGCACTCAACTGCATCCTCTCATCTTCTCCAAGGCCACCAAAAGGGGTGGTCAGGGGGGCTCGGGGGCAGTGTGACCCCAGGGAGGGCCCCAGCAGTGAACTTGGCCTCCCACTTCCACCCCGTTTATCTGCATGCTGGGATGCAGGAGGAAGCAAGTTCAGCCAGAGTTTGTCTAAACAATTACGTTTTATCAGAAAAGCTGCTCAGATCTACTCCTTTTTCCCAGGCCATATCTGGACAATTCCAAGGTAATCTCCATTCTCCATCCAGCCTGCACCAGATGGAAGCAGAGGAAGAGGACATGAGGCAAAGAGTATCCAAATACCCCTGCTCCTCCCTCAGCGCCAGCAGCCTCCAACACTCATCAAGCAGGAGGCACAATCCATCTCACATCTGCTCCCCACACATACAGAGTCTGCTTTCCAGATCCTTGTTTCCTCTTCAAACTATGGGTTTTTCAAACTTAGGAGTGAGCAAGGTAGACTGGCAAGGTTTTGACACAGAAAACACCTGATACATCCCTTTCCTCTTGGACAGCTCAGGACCTCCCTTTGTAGAGCCACTCCAGTGACCTGGGCAGTGGCTTCTCCCGCCCTGCACAATCCCACAGCACCTCTGGAAGCAGGACCAGCTAATTCCTAATCACCAGCTGAGCCTGGAAGAAGAAAGAACCCAATGCAAAGACTGAACCTCAGGCATTTTGCCACATTCACCAACTCCCTGTTACAAAAAGAGAAGCTGGAGTGGGTAGAGGGATTCCTCCAAGATAACAAAGGAGTGGACAGCAAAGGCAGGGTGCTGACCAGGCTCTCCTGCCATACAAACTTTTGCCATTTCCTCAGTGCTTTTCTGGCTCTTGGTCCATGAATTGATTTCCACTGCAGATGGGGGCGAGTTGCCAGTGAGTGCCCTGAGTGCATCTCACATGAGATGGACCATGAGCTGTACATTTGTAGCTTCAGAGACTGAAACCAGGGACTCATCCTGTACCTCCACGTGCCAGAGCTTCAGAGAAGGGTTCAGAACACACCAACTGCCCAGTGCATAAGCAGAGAACAACACAAGCTCCCAGAGCAGAGCAAATGCTGAGCAGAGGGAGCAAAATTCCCCATCCAGAGTCATAACACAGAGGGGGAGCCAACACAGGCAGGGGCTCCAGCCCCAGCTGGGTAGGGCAGTTCCTGTGCTTTCCCTCCAGATCTCCCCAGCCCACATGAAACATGCCCCAGGTACATTTGAGCTGGAGTTGAAAGCAATGCCCTACGATTCAAGACCTGTGAGTTACCACAAAACTGTGGCTGAGAAAGCTCCTTTCAGGAGCTTACATATCATTAACTTTTATCACTGCCCTCTCCTCCTAGGCACCACATCCTTTGGGATTCCCATCTAATCTTCTTACTCTGAGATCTCCACAAGCTGAGCTTTACTTTGAAAAGGGAAGGAATGTCTGTCCCACTCCATGTGCAGCAGGAGAGGAGGAAAGGGGGGAAGGCAGAGCTACCATAAAAAGTTAAAGTACTATGGGTAAGCAAAGAAAAGCTTGACACATGCACTTCAGTAAATGATCACCCACAGCAATGGAACAACCTGACCCAAGGGGACCAGGCTGGCTGGGGAGCTGTCAAGCACTCATGATAACAAGGGATTAATGCCCTACCCAGTTCTGTGCTGCTGCAAATCCCTTTTCACGTCCATCTCTGACTCTGGAATAATACAGGAGAGCACCTGGTAAGACCACCTGACTCAGACAAACCCTGGACATCTTCTCAAGGGTTGAAGAGCTAAGCATAAATCCAAGGTTATGCTCATATTTGCCAGAGGATCATCAACCTCTGAACTTCAAGGTGTTGAAAAAATGCTTCATTTTCAGCCACCCTTCATTCCTGTTGGACAAATGGCCTGTGCCATGCAAAAACCAGACTACAGCTTCCACACAGAACAAACTGCAGGTGATACAAGTCCAGCAACCCCAAACACCCACTCTGTCACTCCTGGGCTGGCACAGCAACCTTAGGTGGTTTGTTAAAACTATTTGCTTTTTATAAATACATAAACACCTGCAAAGTTTTGTTGTTTGTAAAATATTTTGGACCAGACCCTTGGGTCCAGCTTTGTCTTCATGCCAAGATAAACCAAAATGATACAAGAGGGTGAAGTATTGATTCCTGTGCCTCTACAGAAACCTTGGGAACCTCTGTGCAGAGACCAGTTCAGAAGACCAATGAAATGAGTGACGCAGATTTAACCAACCCAAAGGAAAGCAGCTCTCTCCCCATATCTCCCCTTTAAAACCTCTAATTGATGTAAGAAAAACTGGGCCCAAAGAAGTCTGAGCACAGGCTGCAATCCAAGACCAGCTGCTTTTTCCATTTATAGCCACATCCACTTCAGCTTCACCACAGCATTTTGGACAATGTAGAAGTGTCTCTGTGTCTGTTTGTTTGCTGGAGGAGTGTAAAGAACACAACTGGCTTGCTGTCAACTTATCTTTTTTGCTCACAGCAGCGTTTGATCTTCTGCAAACAAAGTTATTTCTCTATAATCTCAATTCAGTCCTCTGACAGAGTTTATGGAGTTGGCACTGCACCCAGCCTATGGTGTCCCTTCAACCAGTGGCCAACAGAAACATCTCAGGCAGGGACAGCAGTCTAGAAATAGCTTAAAAGAGAAGGATTCCTTAATTACAGAAGGTTCATCACCATTGCCATCGCTTCCCTCCCCCGGCAGACAGCAGAGAAGTCACAAAACCAGCGGCCAGGCCTTGCTGCAGGAGATCAAAGCAAACTCTTTGTTTTATCTTGGTCAAGATAACGGATTTTATTTGCCTTATCAGCCTGTAGGATGATTAACCTAAATGTGAGAAAGCTGGAGGATCCAAAGGAGCTGATGGGTGGGGAGCATGTTCCCCAGCACGACTGCCATGGGCTCCAGACATGCAAATACCACAGGATAAACAAAGAAACTCTTGGGCCTGGTTCCTACATGCCCCCCTCAGTCAGGGCTGTGTCTCCCTTTGCCTTTCAGCACCACTAGGATGAACACAAATCCCATGGCAGGAGGGAGCACTCACCCCTTTCTCAGCCAGCAAAGGCACCTCTGTCCAGGGGCTGCCCCGGTTTTCATCACAGAGGGGAATCCAGGGTTCCTGAGGGTGCTCAGGGCTCACAGCCCAGCTGGAGCACAGACCCCATGAGCCACAGCCAGGTGACCCTGCAGTCGGTCACCTTCTGCTTGGAACAGGGGGCTCTGGCCTCTACAGACACACATTCACCCCTGGATCCCTCCTGCAAGGGTCAGGAGGTGAGGAGATGATGTGGATGCACAGCCTCGCCCACAGACCCAACCCAGCCATGGAAGAGGCCTGCCAGGTCATTATGGCCAGGGCCAGGGTCACTCTGCAGCTCAGCACAGAATCACAGACTGGTTTGGGTAGGAAGGGACCTTAGAGACCACACAGTCCTACCCCTGCCACGGGCAGGGACACCTCCCACTATCCCAGGGCGCTCCAAGCCCCATCCAACCTGTCCTTGGACACTTCCAAGGATGGAGCAGCCACCCTGGGCACCCTGTGCCAAGGCCTCACCACCCTTACAGGAAAGAATTTAATCCCAATATCCCATTTAATCCTGCCTTCTGGCAGTGGGAAGCCATTTCCCCTTGTCCTATCCCTCCATCCCTTGTCCCAAGTCCCTCTCCAGCTCTCCTGGAGCCCCTTTAGGCCCTGGAAGGGGCTCTGAGCTCGCCCTGGAGCCTTCTCTTCTGGTGAATACCTCCAGTTCTCCCAGCTTGGCTCCTGAGCAGAGGAGCTCCAACCCTTGGAGCATTTCTGTGGCCCCTCTGGACTCGCTCCAGCAGCTCCGTGTCCCTCTGATGTTGGATGCAGCATCCCCAGCCTCGCCCTCTCCTGGTCTCAGATGTGACGTGTGGCAGGGAAAGGAAGTGGGAACCGTGGTGTTTCTTATGGGAAACTATCCCTTTGCATAATGAAGCTCCACTGGGGAGGTCGCTGCTTCTCCTGTGGGCCCTCAGGGACTTCCAGCAAGGCAAACAAATCCTCCTGGGTCTGGCTGGCTGCAGTGGACAGCCTCATTTCCTGGGCTGGAGCTTCCACATGGGACAGCATCCACACAGACTGTGCCCACGCACAGAAGGACACGTGCATGCCAGTGTGACCGGAGATGAACACAACGCAAAGAGCTTGGGGACAGCATTCCTGGGGGACAGAGACGTGCAGCACCAGCACCACCATAGCCACGTCACCCAGCCTCCTCCTGGCATACTCAGTGCCCACATTACACCCCAAAACACACACCCCAAAACACACCGAGGGGCACTGGCTGCTCCCTGCACAGCCAGGGACAGGGCACATGCAGGCAGTGCCCTCCCTGTGTATGTGGTGTCCTGGATCAGGCAGAGTCTCTGTGATGGGACACATTCCTCTCTCCCACACATGCTCCCGCTCTTCCTTCCAAGTCACTGGGCCTGCAGGTCTAGATTTTTCCAGATTATCTCATTTTTGGCACCTGCGTTCACGAACCGAGACTCAGCGTTTCCCACTCAGCCTCTCCATTAAGAATCCTGGCCTGTAGGAATTTTCCCATTAAAAATAATAACAGGAACAAAAAAAGACTGCCCGTAACCTAGCCTGAATCTGTCAGCTGGTTTTGGAGGGAACATTTCCCTACAGCTTTAATCTCTTTGTACGGTTAAAGAGCTGGAAACGGTGACTCACTGCATCTCCACTCAGCCCTGGGCTCTCCATCCCAGGGAGCCTCGCTGTGTTAACAGTTGTCCAAATCCCTATGACCCCTGCTGCCCCACACTTGGTGTCACCCTAGCAGCACAGGATAGAAGAAAAATCACCCCAAGGCTTGTGTAGCTTCACTTCTCCATCCCTGGGTGTCCATGGCAGGATGGGGGCTTGAAACTCGTGGGAGGGCACTGGGCTGCAGCCCCTACCACAAAATCACAGCACACAGCAACAGGTCCTTGCTTTTCACAAGGATTTCACTGGATCTCAAAGTTTCCTTCTATTTATTTTTAAGTACTTTTTAACTGTTTAAATTTTAACCCAATTCTATGGGGGTTCTAAAGAAAAGTCTTTCCATAAGGGTTCTAGCTGGAAAAAAGAGTAAAAAGACTTGAATTGCTTCACTGTCCTGATGTTGCCCTGCTTGTTGTGCAGCAAAATAGATGGGGGGACACTGCTGAGCTTTTAAGAGGCACCTGGCACCCTGTGTGGCTGCCCCAAAGTGGCCATGGGACAAAGACTCCAACAAAGCTGAAAGGTCAGAGGTGGTTCAGAATGTTTTGCATAGACCCATGTTGGGACACAGAAGAAGGTCACATCCCTGTTTTAGGTGAATTATTCACTATATCTGCCTTGATTTATCTAAACAAGCTCTAGAGCACCTTTGCCATGAAGGCCCATGGGGCAGGAGCTCCAGCAGAGGTGGGACAGAGCCTGCCTTGCTGGCTGAGTGCTGTCCCCAGGGCCTGGGCAACCACAGCAGCTTGTGAGGAGACAAACAGGAGCATGAGATCAAAGAAGCTTTCACTGCTTATCTGGGAGTGCTTCCAATCCATCACCTGAGGTCCCAGAACTTAGCCTTCACCCAGCACTGAGCCATCAATACAAACAGCTTTAGACTGGGGGAAGTAGAAACAGACTATTAAACCAAAACGGAAACCATGAGCTTTTCTGGGGCCAGCAATGCCTTCCCCCCTCTCCAAGCCCGACCACCACGCAGTGCAAGGAACAAGAGAAAGCCAAGATGTTCAACCACACAAGCGCAATGCCAGAGGTGGGAGGCACAGTGGAAGGGGACGCTGTGGCAGGATCACCCATGACAGATTTGATGTAGCTTTTCCTGAGGATTCGCCTGTCCCTCACCCAGCTCCTGAGGATCCCACCAGATCCCTCCATTGCAAAGGGCAGGTGGATGTCTCTGGATGAAGCCCTGCTGCTCCCACAATGATTCCCTGTTCCTCTCCTCACAGGGATGAACCAGCTCCTGCCACACTGGCACCACACCTCTGCTCAGACCTGCCCCGCCAGCACAGGGCAGGAACATCCTCCTCTGCCAGCTCCAGCCCAGTGCCTGGGGACTGGGAGTGAACTGCTGCCCACAGCAGAGCCTGGGAGAGGTCACCGCCACCCACGGGCGCTCACATTTGGATATTCACATTTGGTAAGTCCTGCACAGCAAGGACAGCCTCCCACACTGCCCAAGGCTGTGGGTTCAGAAACAGCCCTTCCCCTCACCTTGTTTTTATGGCTATTTTTAATTGCTTGTGCCTCTCTCTGCCCTCTGCATGTCCTCCCCTTGCCTGCACCCACTGCACAGCCCAGCTCACATTGCTCTGGCAGACTCCAGCTACAGCAATCCACATCAGCTGGTCATCCCATCCTGTTTCCTTGTCCCAGCTGGGGAGCACCAGCCACACAAAATCTCCACTGACATCTCCCATCTCCACAGGAGATTTTGGGGACACAAAGTCTACCTTTGCAGTGGCACATCCCACAGGGAAGGGTGCCTCTGTCCCATCTCCCTGTCACTACTGGCCCAATTCAATGTTATACCAGCACAAATGAAGCAAATGCTCCCCAGGGAGTGCAGGAGAGCACAAAGACTCAGAGAGGGAGAATATGGATGGGAAGGAATATTTCTTGCCCCATTAAACACCTCCTGCTCTCCTTCCACCTTGGGAAGCCCAGCTCTGGAGCAGGCTCAGCCCACACTGCCAGCCACACTTCCCTAATGAAGTTCAGCACTGAAATTACTCCTTTCCTCTGTGGTTTGTTCTGAACTGCCAAGCTCCCTGTGACTGTTATTCTCCTCTGACCGGCCTCTTCCTGTACAACACGCTCTCCTGCATACCTTCAGCAGCGGGGCAAGGCAGCTGAGCCTGACAGCTGAGGAAGGCAAGTCCCAGCACAGGAGTGAGGGCAGCTGGAGGCAGCTGCCTGCATCCCCTGCTCAGCTGTTTGTGCTGGAGAGCCACCAGCAAAGGGATCCAGGGGTGTACAGTGCCCCAGGAGCACCTCCTGCTGACCCAAACCCTGGAGCAGGAGCTGCCACGTTGTCTCTGCTGCAGACGTCAGAGAGGCAGCATCTTCATTTGGGGGGTTGTGGTGGGGCCAAAGCTGCAGCGGAGCTGGTGAGCACTGGCAACATGCCTGCACCCATGTGTGGGACATCCTGAGGGTCCCTGTGCGGCCCCCCCAAATCTCTCTGTGTTCTTGCACCAGCAACAAGGAGAGAGGCCATGCACCTGCCCAGCATCACCTTAGGGTGGGTGTTGTGGACCAAGGGGAGGAGCAGCCCAAAATGGGGTCCTGTGAGAGAGCAAACCAGGGCAAACCTCAAATGATGGCAATGGAGGAGGAGATGATCAGGAAGGGGATGTGCTCTGGCAGTGACCCTGGGCTGTACCTTTGTGCTGACACACAGGGAAAAGGAGACAGAGCCCTCACAACCCCTCCAGGTTTGTCTTCTGTCTCTTCCTGGCAATGGGGTTGGATCTAGATGATATTTAAGGTTCCTTCCAAGCCAAACCATTCTGTGATGATTCTTGGAGACATTTGGACTGAATGCCCCTTTTGTACCAGACCCAGGCTGGCTCGTGCTGCAAGGCAGACTCCAGACAGCTGGGCTCAGGGGTAACACTCATCCCAGCAGCTGTCCCCCCTCTCTCCCCACCCCAGGCAGCTGGAGGATTCAGCAGCTCAGACAGCCTTCTGCTCTTAAAGTGCCCAACCATCCGTGAGGTTCAGAGCTTGGGACACTCAGGGCAGCCCAGAGCCAGCAGGACGAGGCTGAGCACCCACCCATGGGGCAGGATGGGCCTCCTGGACACCAGACACAGCAGCTGGGGACAGAGAGGGGCTCACACAAACCCCATCCCTGGGCTGAGGCTCAGAGCTCAGCTGTGCCCAGCCGGAGATGGCCCAACCTGTAAAAAATCCCAGCTCAGAAAAGCCATGCCCACAACACCCACAGTGAGAAAAACCCACCTGAGTCCTGCAGGTTTGATATCAGCTCCCCGGCTGACTCCTGACTTGGTTTTACACCAGCACACACCACAGCCTGGCCTCTCTGCATGTCAGTGTGACCACAGGGCTGCACCCAGGAGAGGCGATGGAACCCTGGTCCAGCTCCAGGGCCAGGCATGGACCTCCCACGTCCTGGCTCAGCCACCACACCCCATCCCACAGCCCCCAGGGAGAGGCACAGGGTGGGGAGGGAGGGGATGCCCTCCCCCTGGCCACTGGATCCCTCACAGGAGAGCGCTCAGGGGCAATGGAGAATGGAAAAGTAATTAACAGGTCTGAAAGGAAAATCTCCAAAACACTATGGAGAAGAAATGACAGCTGGCAGGGGAGGGAAGCTAGCTCTCATATGGAATTACTTGAAAACAAGATAGAGCTAATACAAGCCAGGTCTACAGTTTAATAGTGGCTCTGGTCCATGACGTTGTTAGACTTTGTCTCCAGGGTCAAAAAACCCTGACTTCTGCTAATGAAGAGGCGGTTCCTGCCCCACAACCATAAACAACAACATCAAACAACAATACCCCAACAACACTTGCAGAGCCAGCACCTCTCCCACACCTCAGAGCCTTTCCAGGGTTCTGTGGGTCTGCACACATGGCCTGAGCTGGCAGAACTGTCATTTCCCAGCACCAGGCTTTTGGCATTTCCTTTTTCCTTTCCTTCTGGACTCGACAGAATTTCTTATTGAACCCGACAGCTCTTTCAGGCAGGATAAACCCACGGGTGAGAGTTCTGCGTGTGGACACATCTGAGCACAGATCCCAGAGCAGCCTCGGGAGGCGTCACCACAGGAGCTGCCACAGCAGCACACGGCAGCACAGAGCCCTCGGCATCTCCACCTGGGGCAGCGACCGGCCCCGGCCTCACCCAGGGCTGCACTCACCTTCTTCTCTCTTGGGCGGGCTCTCCACGGGTGCCGGCTGCAGCTTCGGCTCTGCCTGGTGGGGCTGGGCGGGCGGGGCCGGCTCCGAGCTCTCTGCCGGCCGCGGGGCCTCGGCGGCCTTGGCCCCNGGGCGGGCTCGGCTCGGCGCTGCGGCAGCTCGGGGATCTTGGAGGCCGGCGCCTCCGCCCGCCGCAGCCCCGGCTCCTGGGGCTTGCCCAGGGTGATCTCAGTCCTCCTGGCCGCGGGCTCGGGCGGTTTGTGCCCCGCATCCGCTCGCTTGAGGCCGAACCGCGACAAGCCTGAGGTGGAGTTCTCCACCTGCTTGGATGAGATGTCAATGGAGATTTCTGTTCTTCTGGACACCGGCTCGGGCAGTTTGGGTCCAGACAGCTCCACTCTCCTCAGAGGGGGCTTGGGGGATCTTTGGACTGTGGGCTCTGCATGTCGGGCGGATGGCTCCGAATTCCTGGCGCCGAGTTCCTGAAACTTCTGCGTGGAGCTGGACACGGTGGACCTGAGGAGGGTGTTTGGGGCCCGTCTTTGTGGGGTGGAGGAATTTGAAGACTGATCTACCTCCTCGACCTCAAAGGATCTTTTCAGAGCTGAAAAACATGAAAAGTAGTTCAGGATTTAGTTACCATCCACCTGAGTGTCTCCAGAGATGCTTACAGACACTGGACAAGGCCCGTAACTCCATTTCTGCTCCTTTATGCCAGGACTCATAATCCATTTAAGCAGCTGGGGATTAAAGGCCCTGCCTCTTCAGACAAGATAAAAACACAGTAATAAAACAAATCAGGGCCAGGAAATTCAGCCCCAGAGCAGAAATCATCCTCACACTGCCCTCCATCACACACTCAGAGCGGAGCAGAGGATCCCACCATGGTATGGCAGAGCAGAGCAGGGCACTGGATTTGAGGGAAGACAGAGATCCAGCTTCTAACACCTCCCTTTGCCTCTCACATCCAAAGGATGCACAAATGAACACAGGCTTTCCTGTGAGCACTGCCAGCAAAATCCAAGCTGGGAACAGGAAGACAATCCCAGGAGAGCACCAAATCCCTATAAATGCAGGAAGAAAACCAAGGTGGCAGCCACAGAAGCTCATATCCTTTAAAACAAACCTAGAGACCACATGAACCAAAGGCTGAAGTGCTTTGAGCACACAGACGTGAGATCCCAATACAAGGAAAGGGACAACTGATCCCTGCTCCTTACGGGACCCAGCCAGGTAGAAACAAAAGGCTCAACTCCACAGAAGGGGAACCACTGCTGGATCCCATCGAAAAGCCACAGGCTGTAAATATCCTCAGATCCCCCCAGAGCCCTCAGGCAGGCACAGGGTCAGGGCAGGATAAGGCACAGCCTTGGGATCCCAAAGGATCGAGGGAAGGCTGAGCTGGTGTGGTGACAGCCACACTGCTGATGGCCAGCACAAGCATCAGCAATGAGCCCACCCATCCTTTACATCAACAGAACAGTAGCAGTAAGATTTAGCCTTTAAAAACCTGGGCTTGAGATCCCACAGGACATCAGCATCCCAGGGAGAGACTGGAGCACAGCCTTGCCTCGTCCTGGGAGGTCCTCCCACCCCCAGGGTGGAGCTGGAGAGGAGCCACCGTGCAGGAAGCATCCAGGGCTGCTCTGACCCCTCAGGGCAGGGCCTGGGGACATGAGGACCCTCCATCCCTCAGACACATCCGTTTGCTGGACAGTAGCCATGGGTCACTGCTGGTCCAGCCGGTGGGACAGCGAGGGGGGACCATCCACGTGGCAGCTGCACAGCTCTGCTCCAATGCCGCTGCTGACAGCGGGCAGGGCAGCAGCAGCAGTGACCTCCTCTGTCCTGGCAGCAGGGGCTGGGACAGCTGTGGTCACGTCCCCTGGCAGCAGCACAGGGAAACCAAAGGAGATGGGGAAGAAAGCAGGGCCCTCGGAGCTGGGGCTGACGTGTCGGACAAGCCACGCCACGGGGAGACTGCCAGGGGTTAAAATGGGAGGATACAACTTCGGGCTGTTTTCCCTTTTGGGGGGAATACCCCAAGACTCCTCAATACAAACGCCAGGCTGCAAAACCAGCCTGGATGGGCACTGAGGAGTCTGAGAGCAGGAGCCTCCCCAGGCTGTTCTCTATTAGTGACCTGGCAAAAGCCCCTCTGTGCTCAGGGACAGACAGACATGAATGGACACACACCCGTGTCCCCAGTTGTGGTTCAGACCCCAGGGAACTGCTGGGAAGCAACAAGAGTCCAGGATGGGCTCCCAAGTGTGGAGTCCAAGCTGGTGTGGGCAGGGAGGGAAGCACAGAGAGATCCAACCCCGATGTCAGCCTGATGGGAACAGCACCGCAGCTGCTCTGTGGCTGTGGAGAGAAGAAAGCACCAAAGCACAACACTCACCCCCCCTTACACCCAGGAAGGGTCCCACGAAGGGCACCTCGTGACAAAATGGTGTGTCTTGCATCTCAGAAATATTCAGACATTGGTAGAAGAAGGGAGGGAGGCAATAAAGAAAACTAAAAATGCTTTTTCTCAGATTTATCTGTTTTCTGACTTCCGGGGAGCCTCCCAGCCATGCCATCACCTGCTCACAGAGGTGGGATGCTCCCTGCAGCAGCCCCTGCCCTGCAGTCTGTGCTTGGCACAGCTCATGCACTGCAGGTCTGTGTCCAAGTCACAGCTTTCAGCATCCTCAGAATAATTAATCCAAAAAAAGCCCCACACTGGAAAGCTGTTTCAACGTGCTCTAACTCCAACCCTGAGCTGGAGCTCTGACCCTCCAGCACAGATTTTCTAATTTCCCTTCTCCACCAGACACTTTATCCAGAAACTAACATTTTAGCTGTTTGGTGTTTTTTTTTTCCCCAAACCCCCACGTTTAAAACAATGCACCAGCCAAGCCCAGTTTGCATTTTGCTGGAAACAAAGAGAGCGGAAGGGACGACCCGACGGGGAGCCCTTGCCTGGCCTTGAGCAAAGCTGGGTGGGCAAGAGCAGCAGAGGACACGGCACTGGCAGCACCCTGAGGCATGGAATCACAGTTCTGTCCACATCAGGCTCTTCAAACCTGCCTGTCACTCCTCCAGCCAGCTCAGGCTACACCTCTTCCCTTCAACAAGCAGCCCTATAATCTCCTCAGAGATGTGTCTTGAGGAACAGCATAAATGCTCTCAAGGAACCTGGCAGCAAAGGAAATGCTGACGAGTATCTTTCCTCAGTGAACACTGCCCTGGAGATCCCTCAGTACCAAGTGGTTTGGGGATTTCTTTCTGACCTGCTAAGGAGCTTTGGATACAAACAGCCCTGCTGAACACCAAGGGTTCCTCACATGAGCCACATCCATCATCTCCACTCCTCCGAGCCCTGCTGCCACCTCCTAAAGAAATGGTGAGTAACTCCATTGCAAAGCTGACCCACATGGCCCTTTCTTTTGACTTTAAACCCCACAATGTGCCCCAAGCCCAGGGTAAGCCTGCCCAAAGCCACTTATGTGGTCTTTTTGGAGCACAGCCAGCCCCTGTCCTTATCAAAGGGCTGGACTGAATTGCAACATCCAAAAATGGCTTTTTTCCAGGTCCTTCTGGGCCCTGTGGCAGAAAAGAGAAAAAGGTCAAAGCCCAGACACAAAGGGGTTCAAAAAGCCCAAGGCAGAGCTGCAGAACCACGATTACAGACTCAGGACAACCAGGCCCTTCAGATAACTCCTCCCTTGTGCTGCGGTGCCAACGGGCAGGAAGGGGGCACTGAGGGGCTGGGCAAGGAACCTTCACCCCAAAGAGGGGCAGCAATGGCTCAGCACAGGTTCTGAGAGCAAAATCATGAGGAGCCCCAGGTCCCAGTGTCATTCCCCCCCAGCAGGGTCACTGACTTGCCTGGGGACGACCCAAGAGCTTTCTCACCCGTGGCTCTGCAGCATGGGGTGTCCACCTCATGGTTTTGCAGGGATTTCAGAACCCAGCTTGTCCTGCTGGCACATTTGGCCATGGCCCTGAATTCAGTGTGGTCTGGAGGTCAGACATCCCAGGCGTGAGAAAGGAGAAGGACTGTGACCACAAGGGTTTGTGTTTCCACCTCTGAGACAGAGCCCCACTGCTATGAACACGATCCTTGGGAATGTCACCTTCAGCAATGGTGCCCTCAGAGGGCCCGAGCGTGGCTGGAGTTCCCTGCTCAGCACTGCCTCTCTCCTCCTAGCATGAGAAGAGAGAACGACCTCAGGAAGCACAACAGCTCTCAAAAAAAGAGAAAAAACTTATAAATAGTGTGTCCTGCCCAGAGCCAGGAAAGGAAAGTAAACAGCCTCTGCTCCAGATGACCCTCCTCCCAGCTTCCTGCAGGGAAGTGTCCGTACTCCTCACAAAAACAGGAGCTGAAGGCAAGGCAGGGCTGTAGGGCCCCACACCCCCCTCCCACCCGCCGTGCCAGGGTCCCACATGGGCAGTTGTGGATAATTCTCTGTGTCCCCAAGGACTCCAGGTCCCTGCCAGGTCCCTGCCAGCCCCAAACAAGGTGTCCTCGCTCTGAGCAGGGCCTGGGCTGGCCACGCTGCAGGACTGTCCCCACTATTGTATTTCCCAGGGGGTTTGGGCACAAGCAGGGCTTCCCCAGCCCCGCCTGCAGCTTTCCATTGTCCACCTGGTGTCTGAGGCAGCTGGCAGGGGAAGTGGCAGAAGTGTTGAGCACACCCTTCCTTCTTTTCCTCTGGAGGTGCACGTGGGGCTGAACCTGCACTGCCTTTGGCATGTGCTTCCTTTCAACCAGTTCCAGACCCATTCAGACATCTCTGGCTCAATCCACCACTGCTGAAGGCAGCGGCTTTTGGGCAGGGAAAGCTCAAAATCCCTTAAAATGAGATTTCCAAGTGCTTCCTATTGGATGCAACCTCTACAACAGCCCACCACCATAATGTCTGGGCTGGGAACCACCCACTGCGATGTCCCTTTGGGGATCAGACCTTTGCAAACCTCCCAAGGTCACAGTGTTTTGCTCAGCACCGCCCAGCTCTGCAGGGCTGGCTTCAAAAATACCACTGCTAATCCTCCTGCTGGATGAGGGAGGCACAGGCTGTCCGAGGTGGCTCTGCTGGCTGTGCACAAGGACACTCCTGAACACCCAAATGTGCTCCATGCCAGACAGGCACTTGGGGGTAAGAACTCAGTGCCTTCATCCTGCTCAAATGCTCCCTGAGCAGGCACAGAGGATGAAAAGGAGAAAACACTGATTTCTCTTTCTATTTTATGCAGCAGTGCTGGGGATGGCTGCACAGTGAGGCCACTGTGTCCTCCCGGTCACCCCCCAGCCAGGCACCAGCAGGTCACACGCCATCAGTTAAGGCTGCTCTTCAGGGATGCTCTGAACTGGGGAGAGAGGGCAGAGGTCTGGTTCAAATCCCAGCAGCTCATGCAACAGCCAAGATGTTGTTCCAGAGATGTCACAAGTGAGTGCCATTGGGGACTCCCACATGCACAGCCCTTGCAGAAGGAGAGCCCCTCCTCGGGAGTCCCAGGCAAGCCCAAGGGTGCCCAGATGCCGTGAAGGGATCTGGTTCCTGTACAAGGACTCCACATCTCCCAGCTGGCAGCTCTGGAGTACACAGCACGCTGCCACCACGCTCTGCAGCCTGGCTCCGGGCACCCCGGGGGGGTCAGCCAGGGAACATCTGCAACATCTGCTCCTCCTCTCTTCCCTTTTTAAACAGAATATCCCACCAACAGGCCCGGGGAGGCTTTGTACAAGGAAACATCTATGCACAGAGCTCAGGAGGAGACCAAAATAAACAGCAAGGGATGCTGACTCCTCCGGGACCGGCTTCCCAGCCGGAGCCTCCAGCTCTGTCGCGGCCGCAGCGCCCAACTGCTTCCCATTAAACATCCTGTGCCCCTCTCGTGGTCCCTCTAACCCTGGGGTTACATTTGCTTGCTTGCTTAAGCACAGAGAGCTTTCCTTGGGTTTTTGGACACATAAGAGCCTTCTGGGGCCGGGGCAGCCGGCGCCCCGTTATTTCCCACCACACAATGGCACCGTTTGAGAGCGAGGGCTCGCGCTAAACTGCTACCAGATGGTCACCTCCTGTTCCCAGGCAGGAAAGGGGGGAGGCTGCAGCTCTCATCTTTCAAGGAACCCTTGGAAACTCAACACAGCATTCACTGCTCACAGCCCTTAAAGTGTCCCAGAGCCAGTGCTTTTCTGGCCCGGGCTGAGAGCAAAGAGTGTTTGCCCACGTTACCATGGGGCCACCTGGGTCTGGCTCATCCAAACCTCCCCTGAGTGATGCCACTGAAGAGCTGCCACCACCCATACCAGAGATGGGTGCATTGGAGTGAACTGAAGGCTCAGTTATGGGGTCAAGCAGGGTGTTCTGCATGCTATAGGGTATATCCACTGTGTATTAAACCTAAAGATCCCACAGCAGAAAGGGAAGGGAGCTGCACCCCCACTGCAGGGCCAGAGCAGAATCTCTCTCCCTACCCCATCCTTAACAACAAGGTGCTCCCAGCTCCCCTGAGCCCCTTAGCAGGATCAAAATCATGGGTCTGAGATGGAAAAGTCCTTGGCAGTGCAAGCAGCAAGAGATGCTGCACAAGCTGGCAGCAATTTGTGAGTACACATAGCTTCAAAAATAGCCTGAGAAACTCAGATCCCTTCTTACATCCACAGAAACCAAGGTAGGAAATTTTCAAAGCACCTTTCCCAAAGCTTCTGGTGATCTAACAAAAGAAAGAAGTAAGGGTTTCTAGGGTCCCTCACTATGCTTGTGCCAGGAGGCTTCACACCCTTGCCAATAAACCAACCCTGCTGCACTACATATATAAAATACATATCTATATCTATCTATCTATCTATCTATATCTATACATATCTAGTGACACTCTGCTGTTGTATCCTGACTCTCACACTACCCTGGGTCAGCTTATGATCAGTTTATGCCCAAATAAATCCCTCCTCTGACCTCACAGACAGCCTTCAAAAGAAGTTGCAGTAGGTTGCCTGGTCTGACACGAATCACATGTACAAGAATAGGCTGGCAACGTGCTATCACTATGCAGGGCCTTCCTGAATGGTGTAAACAGTACCAAGAGGTGAGTTCTGGTGCAAATTTGGGAATAAATGCAAGTTCGGGGCTCTGACATCAATCAAAGCAGCATTTCTCTCACTCACACCGAGGTATAAAACAGCCTGAGGCTGATGCAGCAAACTGCTCCTTTCTCAGAAATGAACATGCAAAAGCAAAGTCAGGACTAAGAATAGAAAAAATAAAATAAAATCCACACGCAGATTAATACAAAATCCCAGCTTTCCAGTCCCTGTAATGCAGTTCTCAAAAGATTTTAGCTTGATTCTCTATTACACTTGGGTTTATACAACCATTAACTCACAGCAAAATGCTTCCAGATCAGACCAGTGTATTTTACATTGTTATATTCATTTCATACTTGTACAGAAAATTACATAAAACACAGGGTATCCAGCAGCAGATTGCATTACTGGCTCTGCCACGGGCTCACTCCAGCTCCTGTCTCTGGTCTGTGCTCCAGTTTCCTTTCATAGGGGGAGGAGGAAGGAGAGAAATAAATCTTTTCTGTGCTTCCCATGGGGCTGCAGATTTGGTTTGGTTCACTAGTATTTCTAAAACGCCTCGAAACGATTACCCAGAGACAAAAGTGTGATGCAGATGGTCTTGCAGAGCCCAGCCTGCCCTGTGCTGGTGCCACAGGTGCCATCCCCAGGTGTCATGAATCTCAGTGCCCATGCAAGGGACATGGAGTGTGACTCAGGCAGGTGGCCAGCCTGGGTAGCAGGGACTGGGTGATTAAATCAGTGAACTCTGTTTCAGAAGATGCTCTGATGGGTGGTGTTGCAACATGCTGGTTAAAAAGCTACAGAAAAAGGGTAAATTGGTGAAAGAGGCAAAGGAGGGAGCCAGGAGCCATTCACCCCTGCAGTGCTGCCCACTCCTGCTGATGGCTGCTGTCCCTGCAGCCAGCTCTGATGACTCTCTTGGAGGGGACACCCAGCACCGCAGTGCGAGCTGTTGTCCAAAGTGTCCTGAGGGCTGGCAGAGAGCAGAGCCCTCCTCCTTCCTCCTCCCTGGGAAACGTGCTTTGAAAAATAAAACAAAATCCATCCTTTTCATATTTCCCTGTAGTTTTACTTCCAACGGCCAAGATGAAAGAAAGACTGAGTCCCAACCCCAGTCCTCACCATGCTCCTTGTCTCCCAAAGCAGTGCAGCTGGCCAGTGCCACTGCCCTCACCACTAATCCCTGTCATGACCCCCAGGGCTGGGAGAGGCTGCAGAGCACCCACCTCACCCTAGCAAGGGGCTGCACAGTTTTGTGACACTTGGGTCCCAAACTGCCACCTCTGCTGCCAGGGGGATAGTGGCACAGACTGCTGTCACAGTGTCCCCTGCCCTGCAATCCACAGGAGGCTGGCTGACACCGACTGTGCCTATCCCTGGGCACGAGGCTGGCACCCCACCCCAAGCTGCCCTGGCCCGGGTGCCAGCAGCACTGGGAGGATGCAGGGTAACACACCACCCATGGCATCTCCCCGTTTGGCACACAAACCAACCAAGAGCCACCTTGGATGGACACTGCCCATGGGCCACCGCTCTGGAGGTGTCCCCAGGAGACGCAAGGGCTGAGCCCCAGCCAGCAGCCTCACAGAAGCAATCAGGGTAAAAGCCTGAGTCACAGCCATCAGGAGATGAGAGCTGTTCAGAATGAGCTGGAGCCAGCAACAAACCCCTTCTTGCCCAAGGGCTACTCCTTACCTGCACTGTTTGTGGCAGGGAAGGAAGTGAGGAGGGGTCTCCTGCACCCAGGAGGGCTCTCCCCATGATGGCACCAGCACAGCAGCTGGGTACAAACTGCTGGTGCCACCAGAGGGGTGCCAGGACCAGAAAATACCCAGGTGTGAAATGAGGTGGCCAGGACACAACCCCATCCCTGTGAAGGGCATGACAGCCCACAAAGAGCTCCCCTGATGGACCCTGACCCCCACCAACCAGGAACAGCCCCACCAGGCACTGAACTCAGACCCACTGACTCATTTTATGGCTTCAAACAAGCTTAACCAGAATTTAGGGTCATTGGGTTGTTGCCTCCACATCCCATCTCTAAAGACCAAAGAGGTGCCAGAGTTCACTGCAGCAGGAGGGGACAGGGAAGTTGGAAGATGCAGAGCCCATGTGATATTCTTGCAGAAAGATGCAGCCTTAAATATCAAAGTCAGAAATGTGAATATCTGGGGTGATTATGGGCTCTGAAGTCTCCTTTATTGTCTTTGGATTTATGACATGTCCTGGTCCAGGTTTTTGTGGCTGCTGTCTCAGTCCTGGCTCCTGGGAAAAAGGGCTGAGCAGCCCCCTGCAAGGAAGGGCAGCAAACCAGGAATTAAACCAGCACCCAGTGAGGCCATGGGGCACCCAGAGGTGCCAGGTTAATGCGTGGCAGTAATTTAGCTCCAGGTTTTCTGGTGTGTATTGGCCAAGAGCCAGTGCTGTGGTTGCTCAGAGCTACCAGACCCGACCCAATATGTTCCAGAGATGCTCCCTATTCACTCCACTGCCCTAATCCACCAAGAGGCAATGAGCAAAGAGTGCAGCGTTTTAGATGGGTCCCTCACTGAGGGAAAGGTGCTACCAAGATCCCAGAACCTGGGAAGAGCCAGCATGGTGTACGTGCTCCAGCCCCTGACTCACCTCCAGGCACCAGCACTGTGCTTGCAAAACCAAAGCAGCTGCCCTGGCTGTGGTGTAAAAACCCATCCCCTCCCTGTCCCTTCCCACCCAGGCTCCTCTGGAAGGTCTCTATGGCTGGCACAGTCTGTGCTCACTTTGCCCAAGGCTGGTCCCACAGGAGCTCACCTGTGCCAGCACTGGGAGCCCTCCCTGCTGTCACAGAGCCAGGGACACTGCTCGGTGCCACAGCAGGTGCCTGGCCCCAGGGACACACAGCCCAGCCCGCCCTGCATGACACGACTGTAAACAACAGCCTCTGCATGATCCTACATCCTAACCAGGGCCAGAGGTGATCCCCAGAGCCCAGTTCATGTGGACAGAGAGATCACCTGTTCTTCCCTTCCCCACCCCCTCACAACCTTTTTATTCCCAAGGAATTAGATTTACACATGGAAAATCCCAACCCACAGTGGCAGGTACCCACTGCTGTGACCAGGCAGATGCACTTTTTTGACTTAATGGCTCGAAGGCAGGTTCTGCAGGGGAAGAAGCAACTGCTGGGGAAGACACAAAACTTCCCTTCCCACAGGCACCTTCCTCTGGCTCCTTCCTATCCCACCACGTGAGGATTTGGCAGAAAACTCCCATCCAGCCCATCCTTTTGTCTCGGATTGAGAAACATAGATGTGGAACAAGAGAGAGAACCCTCTGAAGTGGTTGTAAAGCCCAGCTTTGAGGGTATCAGAGGTGACTTTGCTGTCTTGGAGCACCAGCTACATCAGTGAGCAGCTGTGGCTCTGCCCACACCGAGCTGGTGATGAAGAACTCCAGAAGAGACCAGTCGCGGTGCGACTTTTTGTGGACAGCCCAGGAAATCCAACAATTGAGGAGCTTTGCTTCACTCCCAGGGTTGGGATGATCCAAGCTGTAAATCGGAAAGAACTTTTTGTGTTTCCTTTTCCAGGCATTGAGCCCTGGCACACGAGGGACCGTTAGTCACACGCTCAGCTCCCTGCGTGCGAGCCAGGCCGGGTTCATCCTGCAAACCCTTGGGCCGGGCTTAGGGGACACACCTTGGCGAGACACACAAACACGAGGCACATCCCATCTCCAGGGCTTTCCACTCTGCTGAATTCAAGGCACATCACCCATGCTGGCACGTTCCTGCTAATATTAGCCCGGGGCTGAGTCCCAGCATCCGCAGCACGCGGCTGCAGCTGCTCCCCGGGGCAGCAGGAACGCTGGCCCTGCACAGCCCGGGGATGCACCACGGCCACGTGTCCCACAGACATCCTGGGCAGTTGCTCAAGGAAATTTTAAGGATGAGTCCATGAGTGCATGTAGAAAAGCCTATTTATAATGCAGTGCCATCCTGAAAATGAGCTGGGTGATGGTTTTTTGGTGGCACTTAAAACTGCGACATAACTTAGCACGAGTTTGTACCTCATTGAGGCAAAGTCTCTGCTGGTGAAATACTAAAAATACCCTGCACTGGGTGGCAAAAGAAGTGTCTGGAAAGTGTGCAACACTAAGGAAGAGTAAATAAATAAAACAGCCAGAGAAAACTTCTGATCAGCAGTGTCATGTCCTGGCAGGGCTGGAGGATCCCCACCCAGCTCCACAGCACTGCCGAGGCTCACCCACCAGGCAGCACGCTCCCCAAGGGAGCTGGGCTCTGAGCAATGGGAAAGTCAGGGATTAAGAGCCATCAACAAATGCTGTCTCATGGTTTCTGCCAGAGCAAAGCTGCCAGCCTGTGCCCCCACCAAGCTGTACCCCCAGATACCACACAGAACTCCTGGGCACCCTCCTGCCTCCCCACACACTTAAAGCCCTGCTCAGCATTTCCACCAGGCACAGTTTACACCCACTGTGACAAATTGTGTTTCAACATTACAGGGAAACGAATCTGGTGCTGACTGACAACACTGGCAAAGGCAAGGAGTGCCTGGCATCAGTGCTGCCAACTCACCACCAGCAACTGCCAGCAAAAACACGCCTCAGTTACCCTGGGACTCTGCTCAGCAGCAGCCACATCCCACCAGGATGAGGGGCTGGAGCAGATCTCTCCTGCCTCACTACCAGGCAGCAGATACTGAGTGCACAGTGCTTTACACCTCTGGCAGGAAGGCAAGTACCACGCTGTGCAATGATCTTTGTGCAGCACCACAACCAACCAAAGCCATGAGCAGGAACATCCACCCCCTGTGCAGTGGAGCACCGTGGACACCAGCACCCCCACATCACCCAGCCTGGGCTGGAGCAGGGAGGTCTGGGGTGCAGGGATTGTTAACACACTGCACAGGCATCTCACCAGGCTGATTTAGCACTGCAGCCTCCCCTCCCTGCAGCTCAGGGTCTGTGCCTGACACCCCGGGGAGCTGAGGGACCCTCAGCCCCCTCTGAGGCAGACGTGAGCTTGGCAAGCACTGCTGCGACCATGGCTGAACCAGCCACACTCCTGAAAACCTGCCAGAATCTATAAACCCAGGGGCAGAGCTATTATGCTCTGTAAATCCTGGCAAACCACAGACCTAATGATGCTCTGCCCCATTAGAGATGAGGAAGCTTTTGTCAGTCAAATAAGGGGGATTAGAATCATAGAATGGGTTTGGTTGGAAGAGACCTTACAAATCATCTATTTCCAACCCCACTGCCATGGGCAGAGAACACCTCCCACTAAACAAGGCTGCTCATAGTCCCATCCAACCTGACCTTGAACACTTCCACAGTTTCTCTGGGGCAGAAGCCTCTGGACTTTTCTGGTGCCCTCCTGCAGGACCTGCTGGTCAGTGCAAGATGGGCACTGTGAGCATCCCCATCACAGCATGGGGCACAAGGAAGAACACACTTCTATGCTCTGTTTTCTTCTCAAATGTTGCTTAAACTGGAACCAAGTACCTGGTGCTGCTTCCCTCTCCCCAAGGGCCCTTGCATCCTCCTCAGGCTCAACGAGGCTGGCAGCTCCACAGCCCAGGCTGCAGCTCCCTGCCTGCTGCAACACAGCAGGGACAAGAAACCAGGCAGGGATGCTGGGAGGAAAACTGGCACGATCACTGTGAGGAAAACAGGCAGGAACAGCCAGGGTGACTGGAGAGGGCAGGCAGTGTGAGACTGGCGGGAACAAAGGGAGCTCTGGATGGTCTGGTGTTTCTGCTCCATGGTATTTTTGGCAGACCTTTCCTGCTTGGCCAGGGGCTGCGTGGGGTTGAGGTACCCACCCAGCAGACAGGAACACTGCATCTCCTGCCCTTCGGCTGGAGATTAATTGCCTGCTTTTTGGGAAGTTGCTGTGAAACCCTGAGAGCTAATTAAATTGTGAAACAGTAGCCCTGATCCCTGCTCAAGGGCAAGGCCAGACCTTTTGGCTTCAGATGCACGGAGCTTTCCCCAGCCTCTCCCTCTGAACAGGCAGGAACTATTAAGTGCTCCATAGCCTGAAAATAAAGGCAATACAGAGCTGCTCGGTGCCACGAAGGAACACACACAGCCCAAACAGGCAGCCCCGGGGCCCACAGCAGAGCCTTTATGGTATCCGAGTAGGGAATTACTCATTCTTCAGAGATTTAAATGCAATTGGGGCAGCGAGAGGGAAGCTGTAATTACATCAGTGCTCGCAGCCCTGCGGTGGGGAAGCTCACACGTCCCTCAAGGACAGTCACAAAGGCGCCCTTGACCCCCGAGCACCAAAGGGGTGGTGGATTCGGGTCACTCTCTGTGTCCCAACACTTGTTAGCTCCAATCTGCCTGAGGGACGTGACTTCCCTCAGCCCCCTGCTATGCCCTCCACTGCCAACTGCAGCTGGAGAAAGCCCACGGGCTGGAAGGAGGGGAGGTGACCGTGTCTAAACCCTACGACAAGGACTGCAGAGACCCCAGCTTTGCCACCCGTTTCCTGCCTGACCTGGAAGAGGAACCCCTCGAGCCCTGAGCTTCCTCGGCTCCCCAGCAGGAAAAGCAGCACAGCTCTGCTTCCCGAAGGCCAGGCTGGGTTCTCCAGGAGGCGGTGGAGGCTCAGCCTATAGCGGTGCACACGCAGCCCCTGGATAAGCTTTCACCACGGCCCCAACATCTCCGCTATTTCTTGTGGGTTTTTGTTGGGTTTTTTTTCTTTTTCTTTTTTTTTTTTTCTTCTAGAAACCGCTGCACAAAGCTCCGCTTGGGTCGCTGCCAGGACGCGCGAGTGCGTAGGGATGGAGCTGCTCTTCCAAAACTCTGCTCGGGAAGATGAGCTCCCTCGAGCCGATCTCTCAACGCCTGCTTCAGGCACAACCCCCCAGCCCTCTTCTGCCCGTCCCTCACTCCCAGACCCTTCTGGCAGCAGCACCCTCCCCGCTAGCTTATTTTCTTGCCTGAAAAAGCCAGAATACCAGGCAAGAAGGGTCAGGGAGCCGGGGAGAAGCCATCCCGGGGGGCTGCACGGAGATCCTGGATCAGCGGGCAAGTCAGCGCTGCTGGAGCTCTGCCACGGGACAACTGCAGAGCTCTCCAGGGCAGGCAGCTCCCGCTGCGGAGACACGGGAAACTTGGCATCGTTATCCACATCCCAGCTACTCCGGGGCTGTGTTCGCACCCCAAAGCTGGGAATCAACTGAAGAGCCTCTGCCTGGCTTTTTTTTTTTTTTTTTTTCATACTTTCAGTCTGGTCAGGCGGGTGTTTTCAGCTGAAAAAACGACATAAATCAACTCGGGAAGGGCAGGAAAGGAGAAACATCCCGTAAGACCTTGCCTTGGCAGGGTGCAGCCGCTCCGGACAAAAGGCACCGACAGCCCAGGGGATGCCTCCCTGGGGCATCCCGCTCCTTCCAGCCCTCCCTACCCGCGGGGTGCCACCCCAGCCTCGGCCAGGACCCCTCAGGGCACCAGCGGCGCGGGGAGACTGCGGCAGCCGAGCCCGGGGGAAGCCGAGCCGAGCTCAACCCGCTGCGCCGCGGCTGTGGTTCCTCCCGGCCGAGCCCCAAAAGCGGCCGCTCCCGCCCGGGCTGCCCCCGTGGGTGCCCCTTCCAACCCCGGCGCTCCCCGGCGCGCTCCATCCGCGGGGCCACCCACCTTCGAAGTCGGAGATGATGCCCTCCAGGTGGGCGCTGACGGCCGGGTCGGCCATGGCGGGGCGCGGGGCGCTGCCCCCCGGCTCCGCGGTGCGCGCTGCGGCCGCGCGAATGGCGGAGGGCGAGCGGCTGCGNGCTCCCCACGCCCGTCACGCCGCCCCCTCCGCCGCGCCGGCCCCTCTGCGGGGCGGTGGCCGGGACCCCCGCCCCGCCCCGATGGGTGTGCGGGGTGCGAGGGGCACCCCCGGGCACTGCGGGCAGCCAGCGCCTCCCGCATGCCCCGACCCCGCCGTGCCCCTCAGCACGGAGCCACGGCCAGGGGTGACAGCCTGCGGGGACGAACCAGCGCTGCCCCACGGAGGGTGGGACCAGCCCCCACAAGGGTGGGTCGCTCCCCCGATGTTCTCCGGCACTGATGAGCCTCTCACTTCTCGGTTTACCCTTCTTTGGAAAGGGACGACTCGGCCAGGCTCCGTTTTAGAATTCCTCAAAATCAAGCCAGCATTGTGCTAACCCACCACTGCTAAATCCAAGCAGCCTGCTCTGGAAAATCATCACTGCAGGAGCAGCAGGGGATGCAAAACTTGCCCCGATGCTGAGCCCAGCGCTGAGCACTCAGTGCTACCACAGCTCTCTCCACTCCAGCCCGAGCCAGCGAGGAAAACGCCAGCTCTGGCATCCACACCAGCCCCTTCCATGACACTGCTGCCTCTTCCCCACCTCTCACACCCCCTCAGGTTGGGCATCTCGCTATCTGATGCTTCTCCCTTCCGGTGTTGATTCAGATCCTGCCCTCTTGACCCTCTTTTTATCCTCCCCACCCTGTGTTTTAATAGCATCATTTTAAAGTGATGATACCCCCTGAAATGTGTCCAGGCACATCAACAGGAAAGGAAAAATGAATGGGTTGGGCTTTTAGTTCCCTTTGGGTGAGCCATAAAGGAAAATTATGCAAAACAGTAGTACAGTTACTGTCTGTTACTGCAGAAAGTATGAGCTTCACCACAGACGTCATCCTTTTAATTTCACACATTTAAAGTCTGCAAACACCACAAACTCCCCCAGAGTGTACATGAACCAGAAAATGAAACCAACAGTACCAACTTCCCAGACTCAACAAGCTCCAGGTTTTCCGTACTGTCCAAGGAAAGGCACTACTTGCAAACAGGAGAACTGTTTAAATAATCTCGAGAACACACTTTTACAACAGAAGTATGGTATTTTGAGGTAGGTACAGCGGGTTTCCTCTCCTCTGGCAGGCAGCAGTGCTCAGCTCTTCCATTTTCTGCTTTCCTCTTGGTGTAAGAAACCACCACACCAGAGCAATGCAGGGAGGAACAGCTCTGCATCTCTCTGCATCACAATTGGAAACAAAAACACCTTTTCCATGCAATTCACTGCCTGTAAAGCTCCTTGGTGTCATCCCAGCTGAACACCATCAGCTGTCCCTGATGGCTTGGAGGAGAACAGGAATGACCATGGACCTGTGGCTCCTGTGACACTGAGCTCAGTACCGGGGTGCCAGGTCCCCGCTGTCCCCACCATGGGGAGTGGTGGCAGCTGCCACACTGCACAGCACCACAGAAGGCTGATCCGCATCACTGGCATTGATTTTTGAAAGAAAATATCTTTCTTTTTCTCTCCCCAAGCCCTCTTGTGCAGGTCACATCCGCAATCCACTTCCAGCCGGTAAAAATGTAGCTGTCAATAATTAACTTTGTTACTGAGCGAGAAAAAAAGTCCCACTTTGTTAAAAATCACGGATGATTTTCTCACTGGAAGAACAGAACCTGGATTAGCCTTTTAAAAAATCTGCTAAACATCCTGACAACACCCTCATCAAAAAGTTGTAGAATGGGCTTAAAGCAGGGGAAAAAGTGAACTAAGCAAGACAAACTAAAAATTCTTATTGTAAAGAAGATTTTAAAAGAGCAATACAGACAATCTGAGGAAGAAACCAAGCACTTTTTTTTTTTTGACGTTCAGAGTCTACCCCCTTGCAAACCCCATAAGATTCGATGTGAGAGCCCCTGCTTGGAGTTTGGTGGCACTCTCTGCACTAGGCCACACAGGGGTTGGTGTGATGCTGTGATGGGGACCCTGTTTTTGAGGTTGCAGGAGGCAAGAAGAAGTAAACCACTAGAAAAAACCACAAAATATTCTTGAAAGACAGTGGTAGGGGCCATCACAATGACGTCTGCTGGTCTTGTGGAGCTGAGGAAGGAGCTTAAAGTACTTCAGCAGAAGAGATTGAGGCAGTTTGGGTCAGTCCCAGCTCCCTGGGTCACTCTGCGTTTCCCAAGCAAAGGCAATGTTATCATCCTGGATCTAATAAAAGTTTAGCAAATCGAGCAGCCAGGAGGAGAGCCCCGAGAAGTGTGAAATAAAATATCCGGGCTGGAAGTAGGAGTTCCTTTTCATTAAAACCAGCTGGGTCATATTGCACCCATGTGCACCTAAGGCACTGAGAGGGGGAGAGAAAGATGGAAAATTACAGCAACTAAAGAATAACAAGAATATCCAGAGCTCTAACAGTAAATATTTAAAGCAGCAAGGTATGCAAACAGCTCACCCCATAGCACATACCCCAAGTGCCTGCTTGTAGAAGAGAAGCAAGCCTTCCTCCAGGCAGATAAGCCCATCCTTCCCTCTTTTGGAGAATTTCTTGCCCTTTTATCTCATTGAGCTGTGTCAGAAGCACAACTTTACAATAGCATCAGACCAGCAAAATCATCCCCTTGACCAAGCTGCACATAACCAAACTCCACTTCATCTGGTTTTCTACCTGCATCCTCAACCCAAAAGGTTGTGTTTAGCTAAATCTTTCTTCTAGAAAGGCAGGCAACCCTGGGAAGCTGAGCCCCCACCCCATAGGGATGGAAAACCTCCCTCCTCCCCTGGAACTGGTTTTTGGGGTTCCCTGTCAGCATAGCACCGGAGTGTGTTGTACTGCTCAGCCAAATGCAGGTTGGGCACAGCCCCTGCTTTGCCCTTTCCAGGTAGGTCGAGGAGATTGAGGACCCTGAGACTTCTCCTGATGAAAGATCTCCCACAGTGATCACATCACCTACACTGCCTTTGATCAGTAATCAGGTTCTGCTCCTTCTGTCCTTGTGGCAGGGATTTTCTTCAGTCACTTATCTGACTTTCCTTGGACCTATCACAGCTGTTTGTAATTACATTTTAATTTTTATCTTAAAAGAGAACGAATTCCCTTTCAAGAGCAGATCACATTTCTTCTGTCACTTGCTGCTCCCCTTGCTCACACAACCAAAAGTCTCACTCACTGTTTTTACTGAACCAAAAGTAAAAGTGAAGCCTCACCTCAAGCTCCTGCTTTCATAAGACCTTTGGGATCCTCTACACAGCAACCACAGCCCAAGATAAAATTCCTGTTCTCCAAAGCACTGGCTGCAGGAGAATTTTAGGTAAATATTTTCCTTGCTGTGTTACATTACAGTAGAAATATTTCTTGTTTCCTTACTATGCTGGACCACCACTGATTGCCCAGCCCTTTCTCCTTCACCATCACTCTGCTCTTCAGATGAACAAGATATTTCCTGCTAAGTTGTTTCATTGGCCTAGAAGTGATTTCCTGCCCCCAGAAACACAGTCTGTAAAATCTGCTGATCACTCAGTTCCAGGTACCAAGCTAAAAATGGATTGATGCCACAAAAGCCAGCAAATGCAAGAAACTTTAACCCTTTTTCTCTGGGTGCTTCAAGCCTGGGCTCTCCTGCCCTGCAGCAGGGATGTGCCTTGATGGCTTCTCCAAATCTCAGCTCAAACTCCTCCAGAAGCAGCCAGTGCTGGTCACAGCCTCTGTCCTGGCATGGGTATGGGGGACCACAAAGCAACCAGACTTAGAAAGTCACTTCAAGGAGAAAATAAATCATAAGAGAATAAAACCCAAACAAACAAAGGGACAGCCGGTATCGGCTTTAGAAGATCCTTTAACAGGCTAAGGCAGAAAAGGGACTTTCCTATCCAAACCCATTTCAAACAGCACTGTGCACTTTCCTTGCAGGCTGCTAAGAATGCAGTTTTTCAGGCAGATTTTCTTCCTCCCACAAGTCAAGGTTTTTCTGAACCCGGCAGCTCTTATCGGGCTCTCAATCTGCTGCAGTCATGAACATCAGGCTGGGTTAGCCATGAGTCACTGTGCCTACCTGAGCCTTCAAGTATCTCCTACATAAAAGTGGGCAATTCATCCACAGGATCTTCCCCTTCTCGTATTTTAATTAAAAAACAAAACTCTTTATTGATTATGGCCTCTTCCATCAAATGCTTTGAGGCTTACAGACCAAAATTACTACGTAGGAGCAGCTAAATATCATTATTAGTAACCACTCAGTGTTTTTTTGAGAGCCCAAATACCTTTCCTTGCTGCTGATCACAGGTGAAACTTTCCCAGCCTTTCTGGGAAGGTGCAGGGGATGGGTGGAGGCACTTGCAGCGTGAGACACCAAGCCCAGAGTGCTCAGGGCATCACTCCCAGCTCAGCACCAGGCAGCTCTGCCTGCACCATCCCCTGGGCAGCACCAACACAGGGTCACAGGGAGAGACAGATTTACAATCACCCAGACGAGGCAGATTTGAAAGGTGAAGGAATGGTGAGTCACAGCTCTTCTCTCCAAGCCACAAATAAAGGCTGTGGCCATTGCCTTCCCCTCTGCTCCTTCCTTGCCTGCCTTTGCCCCAAAACCATCTCTACATCCACACCCACCTGGAAGAGCTGGAATCATCTCCATGTGACAGGTGGGGAAACTGAGGCACGGAACAGCTGTCACTCGGACTCAGGGAGCTGGCAAGCCATCAGAGCAGAGCTGGCTGTGGCAGGGGGCAGTGCTGGGAGCCCTCACTCCTTGGGAAGTGCTGCTGTCACTGCCTGGGGACGAGGGGACTCCGGAAGGAAAGTCAGGCACGGTTCCCATCCCCTCCATCCGTGGATTCGTGGAGATGACGACGTGAATCCAGCCCTGATTACGCAGGGATTGTCAGGAACAGAGCTCCTTCCCAAGCCTCCAGGACCTTCCTGCTTCCAAGGGTAGGAAACACAGGGAGGACGGACGCACTTCAGTGCTAGTCACACTTCCCTTCCTCCACAAGGAAACCAAGAGCATGGGAAAAGCTCACATGACTCAAAATGGGTTTGCTAATTTGAGATTTCTGGATAATGAACTGATTTTTTTATTATTTTTTTTTTTAAGAAAATGCTGCCGGATCTCATCCGTTACTGCCACGGCACCAGGGATCTGCACAGAAAGGGTCAAGTAACTCTGAAGACTGGGTAACAGGAAAAACACAAAATCTGGAAGAATGGCAGAAGGGCAGCACTTAAAGGGCTTTTAATGAAGTCTTTGCTCATGAAAAGAGCCTCAGGACAAAGGACCTCACTGCCCCAGCAGGTCCCAGCATGACCACAAGCCACCAACGTCACAAAATTAAAGTGAGTAACTCCTAAAATGTATTAAATGACAGATTTTCAGCAGCAAAGCAGTAACCATTAGAGCTCCATCGTGAGTCATCCTGGCTACCCAGCATCACTCACACCCCACAGGAAGGTGGAGAGGGGATGGGGCATCACCCACAGAGGCACCGCAGGGAAGAGCTGCTGTGGGCAAAGATCATCGTTGCCAAGGGAACAAAAAAAAACCCCAATCCAACCCCAAATATGGTTATGGTATAAACAGATCAATAAGAGCAGAACTGAGAAGATTTTAAAGGGATAAGGTGTGCAGGGACTGATGTGAAATCAAGGGAGTAAAAGGCCAAGGAGGTTTCTGCTCGTAGGAAATTAAATATGACACGAGGAGGGAGAAGGACCCTGAACCTACAGCTTCTCAGATATTCAGTGCACAAACAGGGCACACAGCAACCTTGGTGTTGTGGGACAGCCTGGAGCTGAGACACCCCATGGGAGCTGGATGGGTGAGGAACAAGCACAGACAACCACAGCCCCTTCTCCCCACCCCAGCAGGGCAGAGCTGTGAAGATCAAGGCTTGCCTTCCTGTCAGGTTTCACCCCATTAAATCAGCACCCAGAGGAGGCACCAGCCTGTTCAGCACAGAACAAAGGATGCATCACCTGTGGTTACACTGAGCAGGGCAAGGGGAGCACCAGCATCCCTCCCCTCACCCTCCTCACCTGGAATCAGAGCTGTGTCTGTCCTGCTCCCACTGTGCTCATCCCTGATGGTCCCAAACACCTCCCTGGGGATTGATGGGCTCACCCACACCTACCCCAGTGCTAAGGTGGGATCCAAGCCAGGGACCTGATCCCAGTGCTGGCCTGCAGGGAGGATGCTGTGGGTCAGCACTCTCTGTGCTGGGCTCCAGGGGCACATGGCTGGGCTGGGGGGCACAGCTCTGCCCCCTCCAACACCGTCCCATGGACTCTGAGCCTCATGCCCTCCAAGGAGCCATCCATCAGCCCATTGACTGGAGATCTGCATGCACAGGTTGAGCTCCCTGCAGTCCCATCTCCTCACCCCAGTGCCGTGGTGCAGCTGGAAGCATTTCATGCCCAGACAGTGATTCTGGCTATTGTGAGAGCTTGAGAGCCTGGGAAGGGAAATGCTGCCCTGAGCCTGGGCCAGGCACATCAGCCCAGCCACCCTGGGCTCTGGGAGGGCCGTGGTGTCCCCATGCCACTGGTGCAGCATGGCAGGCCACGTGCCTGGGAGGGGAAAAGGGGAGGGAAGGGAAGCACAGCTCCCTGGTGTTGATTCAACAGCAGGGGACACTTGCAGAGGAAGGAAATGGAAAGAGGATCAGGAACTGCATCTGTCTGAACCTCAGGCAGTTAAAAAAATCTCAGTCTCAAGCTCTTGTTCTTCTCACTTTCAGGTCAGACTTTTCTAAGAATCTGGGAGGTGCAATTTAGGATCCAGGCAGACAATTGCCTTAATTACTTTAATTATTTTTTTTTAAAAATTAATTATTAATTACTGCTTTTTTAACATTAAGGCCAAGCAGGCACAGAACTCGGTGTCTCATGACAGCACAGATGTTTTAATAGAAACAAGAGGCTTCAGAAACCTTGCTCATCCTTAATGAGTTTAACACACATTAATGGGCTCAGCACATTTCCTTTGGAAAACCTTCCTGCGTGGTTGACTCCAGAAGGAATTGCAGTGCCTGGGCCTTGGGGTAGGGAACACCTTTTCACTGCTTGCACCCTTCTGGTTGTTGCAGAGGGGGAAGAGAAGGAGAGGGTCAGTCAGAACATTGAATCCCTTGGAAATAGGCCATTTCCAGCACTGTCAACTTCCCAGCAGCCCCTAATCAGGGAGAATTTGCAGGAATAAATAAACTGGCAGTGCTACATGCGTGCACTCCACTTCCAGATGTGCATGTCTCATTTTCACGTGGTGTCCGAGGCAGGGCTGGAAACTCCATCCCCGCACAGCAAGGGCAGGAGGGCAGCACAGCCCAGCCCCTCCGTGGCCCCACGGGTACAAATCCCACACCATCCTGCCTCCCACACACACCCCACACTGCCTTGGGCACTGTCCTTCACCCCTCCACTGCTCCCCATCCCTCTCCCATCACACGTGGCCACCAGACCCCCACGGGACCCTCCCGGCCCCACTGCAGGGCAAGGCGTGAGCTGGGAAATCGCCTCTTGCAGCCCCTGCTGCTCCCTCAGCCACCTGCTCACGACCTTTTCAACCCAAAACTTTCCAGTCATAAATACACCAGCCTCATGGCAGGAAACTTGCTTTTCTTGTGCTTCCCCCCTGCTTCTCAGAGAGCCATTTCCAGCAGCTCGTGCTCGCTGCGCCAGCCCCCAGTTGTTTCTCCCCTCTCCTCCGAGATATTCCAGGCATGCAGCAAAATCTGCTGCAGCATAAAGACCCTAAAACTCCCAGTAAAGGCTCAGGAAGCACCACAAGCTGCAGGTCAGGCCTCAGGAGCAGCTGTACCTCCTGATCTCCCTGCTTACCATCAAAGGTTTTATTATTATTATTATTATTATTCCTTTTTGACATAAAGCGGTTTGATAAGAACAATTCCCAGATGGAGCCGCAGCCCCACACCCACTCAGCTTCCTCTGGGCAGCATGGACACAGTGTGGGAGCTCACTGCACAGCAGGAGGAGGACACGAGGGCAGGGGGAGAGGAAGGAGAGGAAGAATGAACACAATTTTCCTTTCCTTTTAAAGGTTTTGGCACAAGGCAGTGAAATCACCAGTGGGGATGCTGAGGTGTGATCACCAGCATCCACACAGCCCCAAACACCACTGGCAGCTTCCCTTTGCTCCAGCTCCACCACACAGGACTGGGAAAGGTGCACAAGTGGACAGGAATTGCTGTCAGAGTCCATGGGGTGTCTCCATGCAGATGGGAATGGGGATGCCCTGCAATGGTCTGGCCAGGGGAAACGTCCTCAGCTGCACCACTGCTGCTTGGGAGAGCTTGGCAGACCTAACGTGGGCACACATAAAATGAGGCAGGATTGGTGGTGTTAAACTGCTGAGCTTGAGGAGTGCAAATGGGCAAGAGGTGAACCCTGGGGACCAGCTGCCCTCAGCACGGGCAGGGTCTGCCTTGGCTGTTACATCTCATTAAACCATCCTCCTGAAACTCTGTTACAGCCCTCTCAGACCTGCACAAAACACGTCCAAGGAAACTCCCATTAACCAGATCCCAGGCGAATCCCAGACACATCCAAAGTAATTCCCATTAACCAGAGCCCAGGAGAATCGCAGACACATCCAAGGTAATCCCCACTAACCAGATCCCAGGAGATTCCCAGACACATCCAAGGACACTCCCACTAACCAGAGCCCAGGAGAATCGCAGACACATCCAAGGTAATCCCCACTAACCAGATCCCAGGAGATTCCCAGACACATCCAAGGACACTCCCACTAACCAGAGCCCAGGAGAATCGCAGACACATCCAAGGTAATCCCCACTAACCAGATCCCAGGAGATTCCCAGACACATCCAAGGACACTCCCACTAACCAGAGCCCAGGAGAATCGCAGACACATCCAAGGTAATCCCCACTAACCAGATCCCAGGAGATTCCCAGACACATCCAAGGACACTCCCACTAACCAGAGCCCAGGAGAATCGCAGACACATCCAAGGTAATCCCCACTAACCAGATCCCAGGAGATTCCCAGACACATCCAAGGACACTCCCACTAACCAGAGCCCAGGAGAATCGCAGACACATCCAAGGTAATCCCCACTAACCAGATCCCAGGAGATTCCCAGACACATCCAAGGACACTCCCACTAACCAGAGCCCAGGAGAATCGCAGACACATCCAAGGTAATCCCCACTAACCAGATCCCAGGAGATTCCCAGACACATCCAAGGACACTCCCACTAACCAGAGCCCAGGAGAATCGCAGACACATCCAAGGTAATCCCCACTAACCAGATCCCAGGAGATTCCCAGACACATCCAAGGACACTCCCACTAACCAGAGCCCAGGAGAATCGCAGACACATCCAAGGTAATCCCCACTAACCAGATCCCAGGAGATTCCCAGACACATCCAAGGACACTCCCACTAACCAGAGCCCAGGAGAATCGCAGACACATCCAAGGTAATCCCCACTAACCAGATCCCAGGAGATTCCCAGACACATCCAAGGACACTCCCACTAACCAGAGCCCAGGAGAATCGCAGACACATCCAAGGTAATCCCCACTAACCAGATCCCAGGAGATTCCCAGACACATCCAAGGACACTCCCACTAACCAGAGCCCAGGAGAATCGCAGACACATCCAAGGTAATCCCCACTAACCAGATCCCAGGAGATTCCCAGACACATCCAAGGACACTCCCACTAACCAGAGCCCAGGAGAATCCCAGACACATCCAAGGAAACTCCCACTAACCAGATCCCCGCATAATCCAAGACACATCCAAGGTAATTCCCACTAACCAGATCCCAGGAGAATCCCAGCAGGATCCAGTGATGGATGGAGCCAAGCTGTGCTGGGCACCACTAAAGAAACAACCCTGAGCTGTGGGTTCAAAGGATCTACCCCAAACCCAGGAGGCAGCCCGGGAGCTCAGCCTGCAGTTGCCTCTCCTGCTGGGAAAGCATGGCAAGGGGAATGGCAGAGCCCCCTCCAACCAGGTCTCCCACAGCACACCAGCTTTTGTTCCCCAATCCATCTTGCAGATACCCAGCACTGCCTACTCAGCATCTTCTACAGATGCAGAAGTTTCACAGTTGATTTAAAAATCTGGACTAAAAAACAAAACAAAACAAAACAATGAGTCAATGTTTTTAGGGGAATTTCCCTCAGCTTCCTCTCCCTTTCCCCTGCTCAGCCCTGCTGCATGCCCCAGACCCTGCCTGAGGCTTCCCCCTTGTTCCAGCTGAGATGAAATCATTGCTGCAGGAGAGAAGTGGTGCTGNTCCTGCCTGAGGGTTCCTCTGCTGCAGGGCACTTGTTCCTGCTGAGATGAAATCACTGCTGCAGGAGAGAAGTGGTGCTGTCACCACCCCCCAGGCTCACCCTGTCTGCTGTCAAACACCCAGCCTCACCCTGGGCAGGACAGCACCTGGGCTTCCCCCTCCAAGCTGCCCCAGTGCAGCTTTCCAAGAGCCACCCACGGCTGGACGTGGGGGATTTCAGCCTCCTGAGACAAAAGAGGATTGAAAAAAATAGAAAAGAAAAATCAACTGGGAGATGTGCTGCAAGCAGGCCAAAAGCAGGGGCCATCCAGCCTTTCCCTAAATGGGAAAGAGGCCCGTGAGCACACTGGGGGCAGAGCACCAGGCACGGAGAGAGGGCACCAAGCCAGCAGGGAGAGGGGGAGATTTCCAGCAAGCAATGCAAGGGGAGAGAAACTCCCCACTGGCAACCCCTCAACAAGCAGTAAAACCCCGGGGATGGGCTGAGTTTGGGGGTCTGGAAGAGGGCAAAGCTCAGCACCTGAGCTGCCCCCAGCCGTGGGACACAGCCCTTCCTGGGGCAGTGGCACAGAGCATCTCGCTGGGGGCAATCAGCTCTGACACTCGTGTTTCCAAACGAGCACAGCAGAGTTCAAATGTCCTGAAGGAGCAGAGCTGGCCCTCCCTCAGCCCATGCCCTGCACATCTTTTTTGTGCCCATAAACCCCTGTGGCCAAACCCAGCAGGGGAAGGGGAACGGGGCAAATTCTCCTTTCCAAGGAGATGTGGTCAGGGCCACCACGCCAAGCCATGCCACAAGCAGGCCGTGTGTTATCTCTTCTGCCACCCCCAGACTGCAGGCACCACTTGCCACCCCGTCACCCACTCCTCCTCTGCTAACTCAGCATTACCCTGCTGACTTTTTTTATTACTTCATCTTACCAAGTGCCCATAATAACCACACCAGGCCAGGGAGTATTGGACTTGATGTTCCACCAAAAGAATTAAACTGCCCTCTTTTACGAGAAGTTAAAATAAGGTAGAAACTAAATCTGAAATGTTTTTTCCTTATAAAGGAATGACAGGAGGAAAGAGCTGGGTGCATTAAGCATCAGCCTTTCTCGTTCAGCAGGGCCTGGCAGTGTCTATAAACTCAGGGGATGTTGTTATTCCCAGACAAGTGATCACAGACAGACCAACACAGCCAGGTTTACCTTGACACAAGGGAATAACCTGCCAGACCCGGGCTTTGTCCTTGAATACCTTCCTTCTCCTCATACCTCCAGAAAAAAACCCCTACACTACAGAACCCCGAGGTTCAACAGCCAGATGACATTCCTGAGAGACAAATAAAAGTGCCCTGCTGCCTCCTTCCAGCACTGGGGACCCTGGGGAGCACTCTCCTCCACAAACAAGTGCCTTGGCTTATCAGCAACCCCCTCCTGCAAGAAGGACCTTAACCACTGCAGGGACAGCGTGCCCACCAGCTCCAGCCACAGGTGTGCACACCCCAGCCAAGGGCCTCTCCTCTGCTCTGCTCCACTTGGGGAGGTGCTTTCCAACCAAGCCTTCTCCACAGCGCCTGCTTGGAGCTTGGGAAAGCATCTCCTGCCAGCTGGAGGCCAGACAGCAATGCCTGCACTGCAGACAAGTGCTAACAGCCCAGAGCAGCCCTGGGCACTCGCTCAGCCAGCGATGCTGACCCCAGGCAGGAGCAGGGCTGGCCTGTCCCCGTTGTCACCATCCCCTGCACAGCCCAGGCACTCAGCGAGCTCTGTGAGAGGATGCTCTGGTGCAGCTCTGGTGAGCCAGGCCTCATGAAAAGCAGCCAGAGGCCAATTTGCACATAAACAGCCAATTAGTTGGAGAAAGAGATGCCCACTTGGTCTCTTGCCATTCTGGAGACAGATTTAAGACACGCGGGAATTCAATCCCCGGTCCAGATATCGCCGTGGCCAAACAGGCCACCTCCTTTACTGGCCTCTGGGAGAGCCTCTGGCAGCACAATAAAAGGAGTGTTTAGCAAAGCTACAGACTCGCTCGAAAAAACTGGAGGCCGATGAGGCGTTTGGCAGCCAAGCTCCACATAAACACATTGATAATGCTGTGAGCATGGGGCTGGGAGGAGCGGGGCTGCACAGCAACAGCAGGCCTCTGTCTGCCCCAAGAAAGCCCCTTTCTTGCCATGCACATGTTTCATCCATGATCTGTGCCTGCTGCCAGCCGCAGTCAGACCAAAACCCGCTCGCCTCATCTGTCTTCTGCACACGCGGGGACGTGAGCGAGGCAGCAGAACCACGGGGCTGGCTCACAAACCCCTGTCTGCTCTGTGCCGTCCTGCTCTGCTCTGAAACCTCCACCCTGTCCTCATCAAACACCCTCCTCAGGCTTTAACACACAGGTGGAGGCCAGGGGTGTGCAGCAGCCTCGGCACCCTCAGGCCAGAGGTGGGGAAAAGCTCCTGTGTGAGCAGCTTTGATGGGGCTCATCTCAAACAAGCTCTCAGAAGAGAAGACCCATCTCTGTGCCCTATCATGGGATCATGGAATGGTGGGGGGTGGAAGGGACCTTTGAAGGCCATCCAGTACAACTCTCTGCCTGTGAGGCAGCAGGGCACAGATGTGTCCCCTGGATGGGCTGTACAGGTCTCTAAGCAATATTATCTAGGTGAAGGCCAGCCTGTTTGCAGAGAGGCTGGGGGACAATCCAGCACCAAAACTCAATGTCACCTCTTGCTCACAGAAACTTTCCTGTCCCCACGTCCCCTCTGCACGTCTCAGAGAGGGGCTGTCCCAGCTCTGGGGACAGGATACAGCCTCACCAGCCACGGGATCAGAGCATCCTCTGTCTGCTGAGGACTTGAGACACTTGGATTCACCTTTGGTCACGTTGGTGCAGTCCCAGAATAAAGCCTGCATGCCCATCCTGGCAGATCTGCCTTGATGTGGCTGTCACTCTGATTTGTGTCGCTCAGCAGCTTTGCTGACTGCTGGAGAAACCCAGGTTTGTGCAGCTCCTGGTCCCTGAGCTCAGCCAGCCCTGCACTGCCTGCAGGCATCTCCCAGCTGCAGGGGACACAGACATGAAACTCTCGTGCTGGCACGGGGAGACAGTGGCAGCACGAGTCAAACTCCTGGAAATTCACTCGTGAAGACATTCCTGGAGCTCAAAGAGACAGCCCTTTCCCCTCAGCTCCTGCTGCCACCCTGCATCCCTCACACCTGCTGGCCCCCTGCCACCATCCCAGTCATCCCTGTGTCACCAGAAGCATTTTATTACAACTGTGGAGCAAGCACTTCAGGCACAATGAATATTCACGTTGCCTTCCACAGCAGTGATCTGGGGTCCCAGCACAGCACAAGCTCTGCAAAGCCTCCCCTACCCTCTCACAAGGCACTAAAGCGTGGGAGTTGAACAAGGATCAGTATTATCCACTAAACCACAGGATGAGCTTTGCAGGAACTGGCAGGCTGGATTGTTTCCAGTTGCTAAAGAAGGCAAATAGTCCAGCCCACTTCTCTTGTGCCAGATGTGTGGAGCACTTGCAGGCTTGAGAATGTGAAGACACCCCATCCCCATCCTGAGAAGCAAGCAGTGTCCCTCACACACCCCCAGCAATGCCTGTTACTCAGGCAGAGTGGCACTCTCAAACAATTCCCTTTTTTTTTCCTGAATTAAGCATTTTAAAAACATTTTGAAGACAGTAGTTTCCTTCTAGGTCTTGCAGGCTGAAAGAGAGAAGAGCTGGCAAAACTCAAGGAAGGCTGTCATAGGAAAAAAGCAAAATACACCCCTCACCTTAGAAGGAAACAGCCACAGCCTCTGACAAAGGAATAAAGTAAAATAAACCCCTCATCTTATAAGGAATCAGCCACAGGCTCTCCACAGCCAGGGCTTTGCCTGGGAAGGGCTGACTGGAGTTCACATTATGCAACACAAGGATGGTTACTGGGGATGAACAGGGCATCTTCCAGGGAGAAACAGCCCAAGCCAGACACAATTCTAGGTGTCCCACACGGTCTGGAGCTTCCAGAAAAGCTTCCCACCCCAAAGACAAGGACCTCTTTGTATCTTATCACCACTCCTGATCTACCTGGTGATAACTCTGTCTTTCAACCACGTCCAAAGAGACTGGATGTCCCCCAGCCCATCCCAGTCACACCAGCATGAATTCCCAGACCCAGCAGATTTTCAGCATTTACGGGATATCCTTGGCCTGTGTTTCCCTTTGGCATCTCCTGAGGGAGCTGTGCAGCTCTCCTGGAGCAGCACTGGAAGATCCCACAGGAACAGCCATCAGGCTACCCAGACCTCAGCTTTGAGGACAACAAAATCTTCCAGCCTGGCAACAAAAGGGCCCCACTATGTGTTAACTGTGCCTTTCCTTCCTTCCTCACACCCACAGCTGGGAGCTCCTTGCAGCCAAGCCCACTCACAGTGAGCACTGCCTCAGCTCAGGAGCCAAGGAAACCCCTGTGGATTACAGCCTGTTGCTGCATGTGCTGTCAGAAAGGCACAGAGTGTCAGAAATCACCCAAAGGGCCAGGCCCTGTCACAAATGATCCACATTTATCACTACTCTCCTTCCCTGAGGGACCTGGAAATCTCAGAGTGCCCTGGCTTCAGGGCAAGCCCATGAACTGGAGCTCCTCAAAGCCCAAGTCCTGCTGCTCCACTTTCCCGCTCCACCCAGCCCCAGAAGCTCCCAGAGGTGTGGCATCCTCCTTTGCCTGCCAGTTCGGAGACAAACCTCCACTCCTACGCCTTCCTTGGGAGAAAAACCTGATTGTGGTGGAGTGGGAGTGCAGCACCCTGAACTGCAGGAAAGTCACCTCGGCAGGAGGGCACCGGGGGCACGGGGAGGTGACACACTCAGGTGGAGCCACACAAGCAAATCCAAACTCCTGAAGATGACCCTGCTGGCCTCTCGCTGTGTGTGGGTCAGCTCCCAACATCTCCAGCAGCAGCGGGCACTGGGATGGCCCAAAGCCACCTCACACCCCACAGTGGGATCCCCATGGCCTTGCTCTGCCCGACGTGGCTCCCATCCCTTCCCTACACGGCTCCCATCCCTTCCCAACACGGCTCCCATCCCTTCCCAACACGGCTCCCATCCCTTCCCGATGTGGCTCCCATCCCTTCCCGACGTGGCTCCCATCCCTTCCTGACGTGGCTCCCATCCTTTCCCAGTGTGGCTCCCATCCCTTCCCAACACAGCTCCCATCCCTTCCCAACACAGCTCCCATCCCTTCCCGATGTGGCTCCCATCCTTTCCCAGCATGGCTCCCATCCTTTCCCAACGTGGCTCCTATCCCTTCCCTACACGGCTCCCATCCCTTCCCAACACGGCTCCCATCCCTTCCCAACACAGCTCCCATCCCTTCCCGACGTGGCTCCCATCCCTTCCCGACGTGGCTCCCATCCCTTCCCAGTGTGGCTCCCATCCCTTCCCAACACAGCTCCCATCCCTTCCCAACACAGCTCCCATCCCTTCCCGACACAGCTCCCATCCCTTCCCGACACAGCTCCCATCCTTTCCTGACACTGCTCCCATCCCTTCCCAACGTGGCTCCCATCCTTTCCCAGCATGGCTCCCATCCTTTCCCAACGTGGCTCCTATCCCTTCCCTACACGGCTCCCATCCCTTCCCAACACGGCTCCCATCCCTTCCCAACACAGCTCCCATCCCTTCCCAACGTGGCTCCCATCCCTTCCCAACGTGGCTCCCATCCCTTCCCTACACGGCTCCCTTCCCTTCCCGACGTGGCTCCCATCCCTTCCCTACACAGCTCCCATCCCTTCCCGACACAGCTCCCATCCCTTCCCGACGTGGCTCCCATCCCTTCCCGACGTGGCTCCCATCCCTTCCCAACCTGTCTCCCATCCCTTCCCAACGTGGCTCCCATCCCTTCCCAACCTCACGGAGCTGCCAAAGCTTCTGGGGCAGCTCTGCCCCTTGCAGGGACTGTCAGCAGTTTGCAGACTGCGCGTCCCAGCCTCGGATATGAAGGAAGGATGTTTATGTAACCTTGGAAAACGCCGAGCGCAGCAGGATTGCCCGGGAATACGCATTCAGCTGCGGGAGCTGGTGGAGCTCTGAGGGCCACGTCAGCCCAGATCTCTGCCCTTAACTCATAATAATAAAAGGGCAGCTTCCTATTTAATGGAAAATAGCAAGGTCCTCGCGACGCAAGATGTTCTTGTTCATGGCAGATGCAGCTGATGAGCACAGTATTAAATCCAAGTGGCCACTTCCAGCGCTTCCTGAGAGAGACCAGCTCCCCACAGAGCCAATTCTGCATCTCTGCTGGAAAACACCAGGTCTGTTCATTGTTGTTGGTTTCTCTTTAATTTCTTAAAGCCAGTTTCTTTTCCGAGCCAGTAACAGGACTGAAAACCAGCCTGGCTTTATTGCTTAAGTCCATGCAATACCAATGAGAGGGCTATGAAGGGAATGTTTTTTATGGGTTGTTTTGATGATGGGTCTGACACATCTGCTTGGAAAAAAGGAAATCTCATTCGTGAGCAGCAGTCTGCCTTGGAATGCAGCTTTACAAATATTGGCAGCTCCCGATGTTAATTATCTTTCCTAACAATGAGAAAAATACTGAAAGCATCCAAAAAGCAACAAAGAGCAAGTAATGCAGCTGGGAGTCAACATCTAAAGAACCTGGAGGGAAACATGTGAGAGTCACTGGGAGCTGAGGACCTCGGACAGGCAGAGGAGGGAATGGCAGAGGTACCTGGGTTTCAGATGCAGGTGATGCCTCCACACCTCATCTTCACCATCCTCACACAGATTACCACACTCTACACGTCCCCAGGCACTGCTGACCTCCACAGTTCAATGCAACTCCTATTTAATATTTAAGCAGAGAAGGAAGCGTGAGAGACAGTTCAATTAACTCAAACAGCTTCCCCCAGAGGGCCAGAGACAATGAGGGAACAGTCCTGCTTCTGCTGGCCCTTCCCAGCTGCACCAAGATTGTGCATCACCACCTGAAGGGGTGCAGGGAGAAGCAGCAACCTGAATTTCAACTCAAAGCACAGCATGAACTTCTGCCAAAGTTCAGGCAACCTCTGCCCCCTGAAGCTATCCTTGGGTTCACGCTGGATTTGAAGCCAGCACAGTGGAGTTTGACAGGAAAAGCTGACACTTCAGATGCACTCCTGTGTCAACAGCTACAACTTTCTACTTCATGGGGAAATCTGTCAGCAGAATGTGCTGTCACAGCCAAGGTGCCTTTGAACAGCGTGTCCAACACAGAAGCGGATTTCCCACGAGTTACGTTGGGCAATGTTCGCTGCTGCCAGGGCACAGAGGGGCTCCCAGCAGAAAGAGGGCACTGACAGCCACCAAAACAACCTGCAGCCTTGTACAAGAGGGAGCTAGCAAAGAAAAGGAGTAGATCCTCAGGTTTGATGGATAATGAGTGCTGGAGGGTGAATCCTTCAGTGCAGAAAATGGGTGCCCTGCTGTCGGGCCCATTGTTTGGATTCACATGTCTCTGTGAGCAACAAGCAGCAAAATAAACCTTTTCTTGTTATCAGAGAATCACAAAATGGTTTGGGTTGAAGGGACCTTAAAGATCATCTTGTTTCAGCCCCTCTGCCATGGCCAGGGACACCTTCCACTCTGCCAAGCCCCATCCAACCCCGCCTTGGACACTTCTAGGGATGGAGCAGACACAGGCTCTGGCAGAGGAGCAAATCTTGGGCCAGCAGGCAAACCTGAGCTTTACCAGAGACAGAGTAGGGCTCGGGTCTCTGCTGGCCTGCACTGGGAAACTGCACACAGAGGGAGGAGGGGGAGGAAGGCGAGGAGCCAAGAGAGGGAAAGCTCAGGCTGAGACCCCACCCTTGCTGCTCAAGCCCTCCTGATACTCCTCCTGCTGCCTCTGAGGCCCCTTTCCCCAAAATACCTTTTCTTCCCGCAGGCCTGCAGCACTTGTGTGATTGCCACAGCTCTCTGGCAGCCCTTCAGCCCCCACAACCAAACCAGCTCTGCATCACCCACTGTCAAATATCCTCTTCCTCCAGCTCTCGTGCCTCTGGCTGTCACCTTCAGCCCCTGTGCAGGGCAAGATAAACTTTCCTCTCCAGCTGCAGACAAAGGGCTTTCCTCTCTGAGCAGTCTTGAGGTGAGGAGGGAGCTGTGGAGCTGTGACAGAGGTGAGCAGAGGACACCAGAGGTTGGTCTTACCCAGTCTGGGGATCAACCATGAGACAAAGAGCAGTTTGAGCACCGCAGCTGCTGCACAGCCCTGGTGCACAGGTGTACCCACAGCAAGACAAGGCCAGTGCCTTGACACAAGCCCTTGCTGTGTCATTTTGGGGCGAGGCCAGGAGCAGGATCCAAAGCACACAGCTCCATCAGCGCTCGGGGCACCACGGGAGATCTGGCAACATCCCCCATGGGCTCACAGCACAGCCAGCACAACGCCCGAGCACAGAGCCCAGTACCACCAGTAGCACCAGTTACTGCAGCAAACAGGTACTGCTACACCAGGAACACCAGTTAGTGCAGCAAACAGGTATTGCTACACAAGGAACACCAGTTACTGCAGCAAACAGGTACTGCAACACCAGTTAGTGCAGCAAACAGGTACTGGAACACAGGAACACCAGTTACTGCAGCAAACAGGTACTGGAACACCAGTACCACCAGTTACTGCAGCAAACAGGTACTGCTACACCAGTTACTGCAGCAAACAGGTACTGGAACACCAGTTAGTGCAGCAAACAGGTACTGCAACACAGGAACACCAGTTAGTGCAGCAAACAGGTACTGGAACACAGGAACACCAGTTACTGCAGCAAACAGGTACTGGAACACCAGTTAGTGCAGCAAAGAGGTACTGCTACACCAGTACCACCAGTTACTGCAGCAAACAGGTGCTGTAACACAGGAACACCAGTTACTGGAACAAACTGATGAGCAAAGGGGAGACAGCCCCAGAGGACAACGTGCACTTCAACAGGCTTCTCCAGCGGGTGTCTCAAGGGCTGAAGAGGCACAAGAACAGGATCCAGGAACAGCCCTTCTGGAGGGAAACACTGCCTACAGCACTCGGCTCTGCTGCAGAGGGGAGTGGGGAGGGAAGGGTTTCCTGGTCCGTGGCCAACACTGCTGTTTATGGAGGATATGCCTTCCCCAGGGTGTGTTTCAACAGAGAGCACGAGACTCACAATTTCATAGTTCACTTTCCCTCTCCACCCACCGGGAACTTCTCATATTTTCTGGAAAAAAAACCCACCCCAAACCAACCAAGAGCTCACCAACCTCGGTGGTTTCCAATCAGGCTCCCTCCCCTGAGGAGCAGCTGTCAATACAGAGATCAACCAGGGCTTTTCAGGCAGGCTAAAGTCAGGTTTGACCAGTTCTCCACTTGAATGGATCAAAGAACGCAAGAAAGGGGAGAACTGGGAAATATTTTAGGTGCTGAAGCCCTCTTCATGGGCCAACAGCTTATCTGCTCTCAAGGCTGCCTGCTTTGCCTCCATCTTGATAAATCTTTGAACAATTAAACACGAACTCTCTTGGTGAGTGTTCCTGGAGTGGCAGCTCCAGCCTTGCCACTCTGTGGAGCCAAGAAAAGCCACAGGGGGAAGGAAAACAATTAAGCAAAACTAAATATTTCAGGGCTGGGGAGGGAGAACAGGGGGAAATGGCAGGCCCCTACAGGATCATCCTCATTTCCAGGGAGGAGAGGGCTAAGTTTAAATACTTCAGCAGAAAACAGCAGGGAAGAGGTGACCAGGTTTATGTGCTCTTCCATCTCCCCAAGGAACAGAGGAGATCAGACGGCTCTTGCTGATGAGAGGGGCAGGCAAGGGACACATCAGCTGGTGCTGAGTGGTGCTGTAGCTGTGAACACGGCCCTGGCAGCACCAGCATCTCTGCAGAGGAAGTTCTGCCTGTGCCAGCCACGCCTTCAATGCCTGAGGAATGGGCACTGCCAGCAGAGAATAAATCCCATCCTTTCACTCTTTGGCCCACACTCCCCAGCAGAGGCAGATCCAGTGGGAACAACTCGTGTCTCCAGCCTGTTGCCCACCTACACCCCAGCCCCACACCTCAAATTAGCACCAGCCACTGCCCACAGCCCGGAGGGAGCCTCACCCCTGCCCTGCGTGGGGGTGCTGGCACATCCAAGGGTCAAATTCCCAGCTTTATCACCACAAATCCCTCGCAGCTGCCTAGCAGCGGGTCCTGAAGTGCCAAGGAAAAGCGGAAAGCATCCACCTCATTTTCCATCTAGGAAGTGAGAGCACACGTGTGAAATGATTTACACAAGGGCACAGAGCGATTCAGTGGAAGAGCAGGAAGGGGACTCCAACAGCCCCGCTTTAAAGAGATCATTCCCTCCTGCTGCTGCTTAAATCCCGACTCATTAGTAAATGAAAGCTCTGCCAAAAAGCAAATCTGTTCAGGAGAGGAGAACCCTGATGCTTTTAGGAGAGGGGCACCCCTATGCTTTTAGCACCGTAGTGATAAACATTGTCCATTTTATTGAGTAAAACCCCTCCCTATAAGGACATAAATCAAAATTTACTGTCCTCGGTTCTAAACCTCAGCAGTTATTTGCTTTTTACAGCCAAACACAACCTTTCAGAGGTGAAATTCAAGTGGACACCTAGAGGGTGAAGGGACATCTCTGGGGCAGGGGAGAAGCGATGCCGATGTGGGCAGGGGGAGGCTGGAAGGAGGCCGGGGCAGGGATTGCAGGCAGCCCTCGCAGCTCCCGGGGGCTGGGCAGGTAACGTGGCAGTGCCTAGCTCATCCCTCCAGCCCCGGGGTGAGCCAGGGGCATCTAGACCCGTGTCCCGCACTCGGTACCCGTGTCCCGCACTCGGGACCTGTGTCCCGCACTCGAGACCCGTGTCCCGCACTCGAGACCCGTGTCCCGCACTCGAGACCCGTGTCCCGCACTCGAGACCCGTGTCCCGCACTCGAGACCCGTGTCCCGCACTCGGGACCCCTGTCCCACACTCGGGACCCGTGTCCCACACTCGGCACCCGTGTCCCACACTCAGGACCCGTGTCCCACACTCAGTACCTGTGTCCCGCACTCGGGACCCCTGTCCCGCACTCGGGACCCCTGTCCCGCACTCGGGACCCGTGTCCCGCACTCGGGACCCGTGTCCCGCACTCGGGACCCCTGTCCCACACTCGGGACCCGTGTCCCGCACTCGGGACCCCTGTCCCGCACCCGGGACCCCTGTCCCGCACCCGGGACCCGCGTCCCCCACCCGGCACCCCCNGTGTCCCACACTCGGGACCCCTGTCCCACACTCGGGACCCCTGTCCCACACTCGGCACCCCTGTCCCACACCCGGGACCCGTGTCCCACACCCGGGACCCGTGTCCCACGAGCTGTCGCCCCCGCCTGGCCCCTGGCTCCCCGCTCCCAGCCCCGGCACATCCCTGGGGATGGGGATGAGTCAGAGGGAGTGACAGACCCGTGAGTCAAAGAGATGCTGGCCAAAGCCTCGGGGGATGCTGACACATCTGCCCTCGGCTGGAAAGCAGTGGCCAGGGCTGTGGGATGCAGCTGCTGAAGGGCAGGGTGACCCTGATGCCTTCCAGTGGCTGCCTAGAAGAGAGGCTGGACAGAGTTAAGAGGATAAAGTGGGCATTTACTAAAGGCTTTCAATAGATACACCTCGGACAGCCAAAAGCCTCGCAGAGGCTACACCCAAGATGGATGATGGTAATGAGTTTTTCAGACAATTATAAGTTTGGTCTATTTGCATATCACAGGGTAAATGCCCAATTACAGCTTCACGTAATGAAGTTATATTCCCCTTGTTTGCTCCCCTCCAATTCACTTTTGTTTATACTTTTTGGGGCCTGAGGCTGTAGGGTGGCCTTGGTTCTCAGGCCTGGAAGGGTTGTTTTGTCTGCCCAAAACGTGAAGAGAACTTCCTAACACTCCATATGGAGTTCAGAGTTATACACCAATGCAGTACAGGATCTGAAAAACATAAAAGCTAAAAGCTTAAGGCATCAACCCCAGAGAGTCAGTCCAGTGATCTCAGTCACCTGAGATGGGACAGATCTCCTAGAGGCACTACCTAGAGTGGGTAGTGAAGCCAACCAAGGTGTTTCTCATGCAGGGATCCCACCCCACATATGTGCTAAAAAAGCAGCAAGAAGTTTGGGGATGTTCTTCCCAGGGTATAGGTTTGAAAAGGTCAGCTGAAGCAGTGGCAAAAGCCTCTCTGCACTCCTTCACACATGGTGTAGTCAAGGAAACAGGTCTCTGGACTGGAAAATGGGAGATGTGAGGCTGATGTCCTGCACAGCCCCAGGCAATCGACTCTTTACAAGCCACCTTGTAAAGAGACATCACAATGTTTCTGTAAGGGTTGTCAGGACCTCGCCTCCAGCTACACTCACAGCAATCATCACCCAAACCCCCTGATCACAGCCGGGGTCCCTGCAGCAGTGTCACAGCAGCAGCAGTGACAGAGATCCACACAAAACACCCGTGGGCAGGACAGCACTGCCGTGGGCTGGGATGAGCCTCCCAAGCCTTGATTCCCCCCAGGTCAGGGCAGCACAGTGCTCTGCGTTTCCAGCACCACTCAGATGAGAAGGGCTGGAAAGTTCTTTGCTTGCAGCCTGGGGGGAGGCAGGGATCAGCAGCTGCAGCAGGTCATGGGCTGGGCAGCACCAGGAGCTCCTGAGGAAGGTGCAGAGACACAGACCCTCCTCACACAAGACTCTGCTGCTCCCCGACCTCAAACAGGGGCCAGCTCAAAGCTAAAGTCCAAGCCAGAATCTCAGAAGCACCAAAACACAGGGAGTTCATGACTTGCTGTAGCTCACCCAAAGTCAGCAGCACAGGGACAAAATCCCAGATTTTGTCCAGACCCAGGCACCAAAACCAGCCTTACCCACACCAAGATGTGTCTGCCCAACACAGCTGTTACCTGCAGGTTTTTGTCCTTCCTTCTTTTTCTCCCAGCTAAAGCAGAAACTGTCCCTGGACTCATATCCTGGCTTCAAGTCCTGATCCAAGCTTCCCAGCCTGCAGCTTCACACCACTCAGCTCCCCAGGAGCTGCTTTTCAGCTTCATGGGTGTCCTTCAAAACAAGCCTTCCTGCCAGCTCAGGATTTTAACTCTCCATCTGTCCCCCTACGCCACCCAGATGGATTCAAACACACAATTGCCCCTGACAGAGGCTCTGGATTCATCAGAGCTGCTTCAGCCAACGTGGGTCACTCTATCCTGTGTGTGCTGGGCAGGTCTGGTGCTCCCTGGCACTGCCAGGGATCAAGCACCCAGAAAACACCCAGAAAACACCCAGAAAACACCCAGCACCCACCAAGCACACACCCCTGCTCCCCAGACCCCTCATGTCAGCTTCTCTTCTTATCAGCAAGGCCTGTGACACCAAGGTCCCTCCATCACCATGAGCAAGACATGGAAGCACAAAACCCTGGAAAGAAAAAAGCATCTGAAACTAATAAAGAAGCCACATCCTGCAGCCTTGGGGAGGAGAAAGTGCTCCATGCAGGCAGGCAGTGCCAGCTGGCAGGGGTGGGCTGCTGGCATCGACAGATGCTGGCCCAGGTTGGGAAGCTGTGGAGAGAGAAGCCAGTTTGGAGGAGTCAGGGAGACTAATTTCAGAATATATGGACCAATTCCTTCCTTCACCACAGCACATGGTGCCCACACCTCTGTGCCTTGACCCAATGGGATTCTGAAAAAGATCAGACAACAAAAGCACCAAATGATGAGTATTTGTCTGCTCCAATGTGCCCGAGACCAAACTTGGGTTGTCCTGATAACACGGTTTAATTTTCCAGACCGAGCAGGCAGCAGTGAAATGCAAACCCACCATTATTTCCACAGCCTTGAGTTACATCACAGCCAAAGCTGCAACCTGGAGATGCTGCAGTGCTGATGGCAGGCTCCCCCTCAAACCCTGCAATTGTCCCAGCAATCACACTGAGCCCCTCCCAAACTGGCTTCACTGGAATCCAGAATTCCCTTCAAGAACAACTACTTTAGTTTACAAGTTACCTGGTAATGATGTAATCACAACATTAATGGAGATCTGTTTATGCAGCACCGACTTCACGCGGGAAAAAGAAATCTTTGTTTTGATACAAGAAAGACATTTTTTTACAGGGAGAACAATCAGTCACTGGAATAAGCTCCCCAGGGACCTGGTAGTGTCCCCACTGCTAGAGGTTTTCAGGATGTAATTGAGCACTGTGCTAGATATCTTATTTAGGCTCCCTTCCCCACAAAAGGCTGGGCCAGGTGATCTTTTGGCATCCTTTCCAACCTGGGCTGTCACTCCATGAAAAAATACACTCTCAGATTTATTGTGTGATTATTTGCTTGTAAAACTAATGCATTTTATTCACCTGTAAACCCCTGCCCATTCTCCCCCCAAGCCACAATCCAGAGCTGTTTATAAGTCTCTAACAACACTCTTGGCATCAGCAACCCAAAACTCTGTTAAACCTCACACTGAAGGGCTATTTCACATCACCTGCACTCAGACAGCACCTCCCTCCTGCACAGGCAGCACAGGCTCACAGCTGTCCTGTGGAAGATTCGCAGCACCTGGGTACAGGATAAATCTGTTTAACTACAGCAGCCTGAAGTGCTGGAGGACAGGGAGGGCCATGTCCTGCTCAGCCATGGGGAAATTAAGTGTTCAGTGTTGGTGCTTAGGAAGGAAGAAGCTGCCCTTGCAAACAGACACTGCTGGGAAGAAGCAATAGACAGAGCCCAAGAAACTTCTTTAAAATGGGTCAAGATCCATGGATATCAGTTAAGCACACACATGAAGGATGCTGTCTCCATCACCTGTCCAGAGCAGCCACCAAACACTGACAGCCCACAGGGAACAGCTCCAGCTCCCACTCACAACCCTGTTCTAGGGACTCTCCTCACTGCAGTGTAAGAGCAGCTCCGAGTTCCCAGCTGCAATTCTGCAACCCCTTCACTGACAGGGCGCTTCAGCAGAGACCCAAACACCAGATCCTCACCCAAAATCAAAGGGGAATGGCAGCACAAACGCCTTCTCCCGAGGACTCACAGAACATCAGAGGCAGAGCAAGGGATTTTCCCTACTATTGCTCAGGCACAAGACTGCTCCTAACACGGGGCTCTTGATGCCACAGAGCCCCAACACAGCACTCACAGCACGAGGCATCCACTGCTCTCTAGCAAATCCCTCTGTCCACGAGTTAGAGCTGCAAGTACTGCACGGAAAAGCCAACAGGACACAGATATTGTGCTTCTGAGATCATTAAGGCAGCACAAGACATGTGTTGACCCAGACATACTTCCCTAACTACGTACTCGCTTCTACTCAGCATTGTGGTATGCTGGACCTTGGAAGAGCCCTGACTCGCATGAGAAATGTCCTCCCTCACCCCAGCAGCATGGGAATCGCCTTGCTGGGAGGCTCCAAGTCGTCCAGCAAAGTCAAAATCTGCAAAAGGAGCTCCAGCCCTGGGGTCGGCCAAGTTCAGCAGAGCGGTGTCGAGGAGCGTTACCTGAGCTGTCAGGCCAGAGATGAGTTGTGCCCCACAGCGGGGCCATATTTAATGGAGATGAGCAGAATTTCCAGCAGATTTAAGAGCAGACATCAGGAAATGGATAATGCTTCATACCTTGACGTGCCTCAGACAACTGCGGGAATGCGTCCGCTGGCCAGGCGGGAGCGGCAGCCAAAGGGGCCGGGAGCAGCACGGAGCTCTCTGCAGACACAGAGCCTCAGAGGCAGCTCCAGAGCCCCCCAAAACCCTGAGACACACTGCAGGGAGCTCCTGTTCACTGAGCCACAACCTGCAGCCACAACAGGTTGCTGTGGAACACGCAGGGCGAAGGTGCAGGTGGTTTTTACAGGGCATCACACACTGCAGCAAGAGACAGGGGTCAGCACCAGGCAGGGACACGGGCAGGGGGACACTGACAGCAGACAGAGGGCTAAGGACACACGGGAAGGTGTCCCTGAGTGCCAGGGCTGGGTGAGTGCAGTGGGATCTGACAGGAGGTGGAACTATGCAGACTGTGAACACACAGCCTGGTGTCCCATGTGTGGTGTGCTGCAAGCCAGAGGAAAAAGGAAAATGTCTGGCAAATAAGGTGTATGGCTGTGAGAAACCACTAAAAAGAGACGTGTCAGGCTTTTATCTGCCATTTCCTGGGGGTAACAGGGACACCTGAGACAGGAAAGACAGCTGAAGTCATCAGAAGCAACCTCAACCCCTCTGCCCTGACACACACCTTTAGAAGATTAACTTTTATTTAAAAAGTGAAGAAACAAGCACATCCCCTCCTACATCCAGCAATCACAAACAGCACCCCTGCTTTCCTTTCCTGCTCCTCAGTCCAGGCATGTGGTGCTCCCCAGGCAGCTCTGAGAATACTAAAGGTGTTTTGTTGTGACCACCCAGCCCCTGCAAACCACACACTGCAATCAGGGACTGTGCCCCTGCTGCTCAGGATGATGGAGAAAATCATGTCAAACTAAGAATATTACACATGAACACACCTGTAGTGGGTGTAACTGGAAGATTCAGAGTGCTCACCAGTGGGGTTAAATGAACCCTTTATCTTCCTTCTCTGCAGCTACAGCCCCCATGCCTGGCTCTGCCTAACACGTGCCACTCACTGCAGTCAGGTGTTCTGATCACACATCCACCATCATCTGTTAACCCTTAAAATGAGCTTCCCCAGTGCAATTTCAAAGGTGACACGAATAATTTCACTGGGACATCAGACATCGTTTCCCATCGTGGCTGCACCTGTCCTCCCACCCCACCACGGCAGTAACCAAATCCCCTCTGCTCGGGGAGATGCAGACCCTTCCTTTTCTTTTAAGGAGAGGCAGAGGCCCCGCGGCATTAACAATTAAAGCTTTGTAGAGAGATCCGAGCTCGTCAAAGCAGCGGCCGCTAGGGAAAGACAGGAGAGCCATCTCCAGGCCACTGCCACCAGCGCAACCTGGCACGGAGGGACAGAGCCCGGAGCACAGCTCCCAGCCCCAAAACCAGAGCAGAGGCATGCCTGGAAACAAACCCATTTAGAGCTAGTGCTTTTCATGCTTTCACAGCTTTCAGAAATGTGTGAGAAATCAGTTAATTGCATTAGAAGAGACAAGTTCTGTGAGATTGTGTTTCTCCTGCCAGCACCACAGGCATCACCTGAGACTGGCACCTTGTGACAGAGCAGGCTGCCCCACAGCTGGCACTGAACCTGGCACAGACCTAGAGCCTCACCTCACACCTTCCATGCCTTCCCTTGTAGCTCAAGGTGTTTGTCATCCCCTGGGTCAGGGACAGGGCTCTGGGAGGAAAGCTGAGCTCTCCCTGTGCAGAGCACACCCCAGGGGACATGCCCAGCCCAGCAGCTGTGGGAAAGCAGAGCTCAAAGAAGAGGCCAGGCCCAGTTCCCACCCGCCCTGGAGTGCCCTCATCCCATCCAGCAGCCCCACACTCGGCTCAGGAGTCAGCTCTTCCCACCCAGAGCCGAGGACTAATTAAAAGCATGTTTAGGGCCAGAGCAGTGACTGGGACACGGCCCCCAGTGTGGATCTGCTTTCATGATCCAAATCATCTCCCAGTTAGCCACCAAAGGCAGGGCCCAGCCATCCTGCTGGCTGTGACTGAGCCCTGCTCCCTGCTCCTCTCCTCCACCAGGGCAGCAGTGCCAGAGCCCACGGCCCCGTGGGACCCTCAGAGCACATCAGCAAGACCAGGGTGAGCTGAGCAGCTCTCCCTGTGCATCCATGCTGGGCCATGGATCTGGGAGCCAGCAGCACAGCCTGGTGATATCAGAATCACAGAACCGCTCAGGTTGGAAAAGGCACCTAAAATCATCGATTCCAACCATTATTTGTCACTTCTCTGCCTAGAATCTCTTCAAGAACAGTTTTGGCACACATGGTTTATCATTCCCTCCACTGCCCCAGCTGAGCAGCTTCCCCTGCCTGTGCTGACCCCTTCAAGCAGGGGCCTGTGGAGCAGATCAGAGACCAGACTTTCAGGCCATCT